>JAGDQP010031303.1:0-22018 GCA_022664845.1 Lepisma saccharinum
GAGCAAAATTAGGGTTGTAAAGAAACGTATTTCTATCACTATAATGCTAAGTACGGAATAGATTTATTCTATTACATTATCACACGAGACCTGAAGTTGCTAGTGAAGTGATAAAAGTAGGACTGTTTCTTACACGTAGATCTATAGAAAACACTTTCTGCAAAATCCACCTTAACATGCCGATATCTGGTGCCTTTACCTTACCAGTTAGTATTGCAAAAATCTTTCCAATTTTTAAAAATATAATAAGTAAATGGTGTAAGAAAAGATCTATATTATAATTTAGACAGTTTGACTTCTTGAGTCTTGACGTATGCTTTACACTCTTTACGGGATCAGTCTAGCAGAGGCTGATATAAATGGGAGAATGTCAACAGAAATAAAAGACTGTCAACAGGAAGAAAGCACGGGGATGAAAATTCGCAGAAGAAAATAAATGTCTATATTTATCCGTCCCCGAAACAATCTCCAACAGTTTTGTACTATTACTGAAAGACAACAGAAAATAGTTTGGCATTGATAACTGGCTACTTATATGACTTATAGTCATATTTTGAAACTACAATATAACATATTAAATATAATTTATCAGAATGAAACTAATTATCATGAGACTTCTTCTAGTATGAAACAACATGAACAAGAGCATTAAATTAATATTATCGACATTCGAGCTTAGAGTCTCTGTCGACACGAGAGTCTCGAGAGGTAAGTCTCGGTTTCATCTCGAGTCTCGATGGATAAGTCTCGGTCTTGTTCTAGTCTCGAGTAAGTTTCGATGCATAGAGTCTCGGTCTCGTCTCGATTCCTGAACCCTAATCTCGTTCTCGGTTTTGGTTTCGAATTCGAGACGAGACCAAGACCAGTCTCGGTCTCGGTACCATGCCTACTAATAGTCATATAATATATGGTCGGACCCCCTCTGCCCTGTGGAGCGCAGCGATACGGCGTGGAAGTGAGTCTGCAAGTCCCTGGTACACTTCCGGAGGCAGTTGACACCACACAGTCTGCAAAGCGGAAACCAATTACGATCTGTTCGGGGATGGAGTATCCAGTATTCGGAGCATGAGTTCAACTGCATCCCAGATATGCTCAATGGGGTTCATATCAGGGCTCTGGGGTGGCCAGCTCAATCGTTGGACCTCCCCTGCATGCTTTCGAACCATTCTAGGACGACATTGGAGGGATGTGACGGCGCATTGTCATCTTGAAAGACCACAAGATCGTCAGGGTGTTATAAAGCCAAAAACGGAAGTAATTATCTTCGAGCAGCTGACGATACCGTGGACCATTCAACGTGTCTTCCAGAACAACCAGAGGGCCCATTCCATACCAGGAATACGTGCTCCAGACCATGACTGATACTTCACCGCCCTGGACCATGCCCTCTTCGCATGCGGGATCCATCCCTTCATGAGGTTTTCGCCACACACGGTGCCTCCCATCGGCATGATACAGTTGATACCGTGACTCGTCGAACCTGCTCACGTTACGCCACTGTTGCAGTGTCAATCCGAGGGGGTTAGCAGTGGCACCCGTGTAGGGCGACGGCTACCATGCCTGAGGGAATGCATGTTCCGACGGATTGTCCACTATGAAACGTTTCTAGCGCGGCGTGATTTGTTGGATTGGGACGTGATTTCTCGCACTGTCGCCCTCCTGTTTCTGTTGACCATTTGTCCAAGTATCGCACGTCTCGGTCATTGAGGGCGGCTGGACGCCCGGTATGGTGTCTGTTGTGGACTGTGACACCTTCATCCACCCATTCTCGGTATACCCTTGACACAGTTGAACGTGTGAAGTCGAATTTCTGCACCACCGCCGAAACTGAATTTCCCATGCGTCGGCCACGCACCACCATGCCCCGTTCGAATAGCATCAGCTCACGACGACATTGCATTTCACATGAATCACTCACACAGCCACTGCCTGCAAGGTCTCACACACAAGTGCAGCCGTCGCGGAGCTCTGCAGGGGGCGTGGAACGCACGTGGTATCCGCTCGCGAATCAGTGACCTGCTATCCCATGAGTTTTGCTAATTCAGTGTATATGATGGGTTGTTCGCCATATACATGACAAGTGTCCAAGGAAAAGTTATGTCCGTCTGGATGGATTTTACTGTATTTGAAAAGTAGATTATCGAACAACGTGTCTTAGTCATTAAGTTGCAACTCTATTTTTCTTAACCTTGTTTTACCTAACTAAATAGTGTTCATGCTTAAATCAACATATAATTGTAACTCACGGATCTTTCAAGTTATCTTTAACTATAGCCAGTAAATACATTCTAAGATCTAACTTTTACAAGGAGTTACAGCATAACTCTTTTCCCAAATTAACAAAACGAATGCAAATAGCGTGTTGTTTCTAAACTTAAAGAATATAACATTTTATTTCTTATACTATCTTTCTAATATTGTATTGGTCCATTTCGGCATGAAGTCAAAAGTGGTCCAGAAGTATGTGACTCCCAGTATCACACGGGGAAAAACTCTTGAATTCAGTTTATAATACCGTCAAATGCCTAACTTATCAACGATTGCACGTCATTTATATACGCTTAGCCTAATCGTTGAAACAAGTTTGCGTATAACGTTGAAAAGGCGTACATTGAACGGTGCTATCAATGTTAAATTAACATATATGCTACTGGGGATAGATTATACAAATTAGATGTTCAAATTAAATCAATCAGTTAATCCAGTGTTCGATTTGTCGGGGGTGGGTGTTCCCTGGTACATGAGGATTTCATACCCGGTTGTTGATTCCGAATATCATCCCACCCAGGGATAAAATCTTTGTATTTCTACCTAAAAAAGTAGTATGTTGAATCTTACCAGCAACCACTGGTTTTAGGACCCACTTAGCAATTTGTAAAATATCGAACACTGAGTTAATCTATCTATCTATCTATATATTCCGAGCTTCCATAGTGACTTTATAGGCCGACAATGAAAAAAAAAAAAAACCTGATTCATGGCAAAAAAGGTGTAAACTAGAAATGTAAACTACATGTAAAGGATTACATAAACAACAGAGACAAAACGCAAATCATTCAACCAGTGTTACCATAATATGATAAGATTCTTATTATTAATAAAAGATCAGTGCAAAACATGCATGATTATTCATAAAAGATCACATAAGCGCATTCATTTTATTCGAAATCTGATAAGTTGTGAAATCATATGAGGAAACCAAGTGCAGTGTTGTCAAGTGCACATATTATTATGTATCTTACGAACGTTTGTATATATCAGTGCCGTATTGGTAACATGTCACATCATTTGCTGTTTCTAATGCATTTTTGGGGTATTGTGAGAGTCCGTGGGCCAATGGACACACTTCGATAGGAGACAGTCCTGGGTTACTTCAGCTTCGAGTGCTACCAGCTCACTTAAAGTTTCTCCAGTTTCACCAGGCGAATGCCGTCATGTACTTAAATCCTCTGTCGATATATTTTCCGTGCTTCTCCCAGAAAGAGTGCTCACCAGATGACGTTATTGCTTAAGCATATGACAGATTCGGCGGGAAATGGGTATCCAGACAAAGAACAATTATAAATTCAAGCGTCCGAACCAAGGATACGAACCTACATCATCAAACGCTCGTATGTTATCCGTATAGAACAGGTATGCCAAGATGTCGATCGCGGCCTGTCAGTCAACCGCAAAGCCGAAGGCAGCAGCCCACGGATATATTTATGAATATCATGAAACAGCTCCATAAATAACATGGAATAACAGATCAGAAGAGTAGGAAATGGTAAAATGCACTTCACTGCAAATAGGCAAGAATTAGTGTTTGATCGTCACGTCGCACCATGGTATTATCCATCAGGAAATACTATGCTAATTTTTTTTTTATAATGATTCCAACATTTAAAATTAATAATTCGATTTGTACAAGAAGCCTTCAAACAGGCTAGAGGAATGCGGAGTTGAGAGAAGCAGAGACACAGACAGAATGTAAAGTTATATTGCCTTACTCCAACGGCGAAAACTAATAAAAATGTGAGAAATATACTAACTGTATATCGTTTACATTTTTGTGTATACATAGAACTCACTGGAGAGTAGACAATTTAAATAATAAAGTAAATTACATAATATGTTAGGATAACCTTGCACTTTTTGTTTACCTTCCATCAACAACGATATATCGATCTGCTAAAATAGAGTCGGGTTTTATTTGTCTCCTCTCTCCTCATATGTACGCATGTATTTAGAAGAGGAGATGGCAGCGCGCGTGGTCATGCTGAAACATCTCACATCGTCTGCCGGTCCAGTGACTTGAGGAATTGAAGTTAACGAAGCATCCGGCTGGTAGGAAGGGAGGGCAAAGGGAAAAGGTCGTGGTGACATGTCATTACAGACACTGATCTACCGAAGAGGGATGGATGGATAGCTCGGGTCGGTTGGTGACTGTATACGAGACATACACACACACATATATATATATATATCATCCAAAAAAGTAAAGTGGGGGTTAGGTTAGGGGAATAAAGTGGGTGGGGGTATTGCTAAAATTAATTACTCTTTTCTCTTTTGCTACTCTGTATGCGAGTCTCGTTTCAGGGGTAGCGGGAGGGTGAAGAGGGTTGGGGGAGCGAGAGATTCTGTTGTCATCACCAGGGAATGACTCAGTCAAGCACACAAACCCTCACAAACACACGCACAAATAGATGCACAGCAAACTACATGTCTTCATTGGCCTCCAATGTATGAAAAGTCATACAAGTGAATAGCTTAAAATGTTTAGGGTAGCAACTTCTATATCACTGCCGCCGTCGCCTTACGCTTCCATGCGCAGTACCCAAAATATTTTCCGACTGTTTGTGAGCGGCGTAAAATTGTTACGAGTGTTCTCCAGGAACCAAGATAATTAGAGCTTGACAAGCAGGAAGTTACAATCAGAATTGACTTTTCGCAATACATCGTAACATAAGTGAAATATTCTTTTTCCTATCAAAGGTATGCTGATGATTTGTTTATTCTAACACTCACAAGTCAAAGTAGGTTTCTGCTATTTTTTGATCATAGAGCTCTCTTAATTTTTACGTAGAAGCAACATAAAATAAACCAATATTAACAAAGATTTAAGATATGTTTATTGCTGCAACACGATAATTCTATATAATAAAGCCACCAGAACAACTTCTCTTGCACTTTAGGCTCAGCAGCAAATGCTGGGAAGCCTTATACAATAGCCATGTCTGTCCATCCATCTGTCAACAGCTTTTAACTCAAGAACTACAACGGGTACTAAGGTAGTTGATGTGTTGTTGGATAGGCCTTGGCGAGACGAGTTCAAACCAGTATAGATCATCCAGATTGGATGAGTGGATCACGAGATATTAGGGTGTATCCATTTCTCCCTAATAACCTCCAGCTCAGGAACAACTAGGGCTACAGGAGTGCTTCAGATGTCGTTGCAAAAGTATCGATGTGACGAGTTCAAGCCCACAAAGATCATCCAAATAGGATGCTCGCTGCTGAAGCCTTGCGGTAGTACATACGCACAGTCTCCAGACTGAGTTCCACCTTACTTGCTTTTTCCTACTAATATGCAATGAACGGAAACTAAACAAGGACACATTGATTTTTGACGATGTATACAAAATTGAGATAAGAGAGTTGACATTTATAATGCTAAATATTATTATGACAGAAGTTCAAATGTCGTCGCAGACACAAATGAATTTTAATTAGAATAGTTTACGTCCAAATAAACAGCAGAGGAGTTTGAATTTTATTTAAGGCCTTTAGGCAACTTTGGCTTAGTACGATAAAACAGGGTAAAGGTAAAGAGGGCGAAGGAGCACTGAAAGCCTAAGATGTTTCCGGTGTTGAAATATGGTATCCGGGTAGGGAACAGAGGCGCTTTATCTTCCAAGATGCCTTACGTTCCATTAAGCATGTGAGGTTTGTTGACTACCTGAACTACAAATCGTTTACTCCACCTCGATACTCCTATTAGAATGCGAAATATTGAATTTTAATTACGTCCCAAGATGGCGGCGTGTACTTTGTGACGTTACATTTTTTCCATTCTGATTTATTTATTTTTTCGCATGCAGTTACGAGCAAGACATTGTTTATTCCGTATTGATACGACCTTTAGATTCAGAAATATTCAAATGTATATATTTTTTCAAGATGGCGGTCAGAAATATGTGACGTCACATGTTTTCCTTATTAACACAGATCCATAAGATTCCCGGTGCCATTCTGAGCTATACTTTCTTTATTATTCCATCTTGATGCTACTACTACTACAATGCAAGCTATTCAAATTTAATTATTTCGCAAGATCGGCTTGTACTTCATGACATCACATATTTTTGCTATTCTGATTCGCTTTCTACTTTCGGATGCAAGCTTGAATAAGATATATTTTTTTTAGAATGCGAGACTGTCAAATCTAAATATTTTTCAAAATAGGCTCAGTAACTAAATGACGTGACATATTTTTGCTATTCTGAGATAGCTATTATTTTCGCGGTGTCACTCTGAGCCAATCAGACAAACGCCGTTTATTCTACGTCTCCAGCATAAATTTCATTTAAAAAAATCAAAATGACGCCCTAGGGGCAAGGGGTTCGTTTGATCACCCCGGCGCAACCTTTTTTTCGATCTCGATATGGAAAACACGAATCTGAAGTTATTTTTCACGTACCTCATCTCTAAATATGAAACAAAAATTGCCTATGCTATTTTCCTATACCTTATGCGTAATATTAAAGTTAGTGGTTGGAAATCGTGTGATGTCACACCCTATCGCTTTCATGATTGTAATTTAAAGTTAATTGTGCCATTCTCATTTAGACATTGCTTATTTCAGCTCGAAACGCGTAGTGAAATGGAATATATTGGAATTTAAGTATATGCGAAGACGACGGCGACAAGCCGTATGACGTG
The DNA here is from genome assembly GCA_022664845.1 of Lepisma saccharinum. Classification (NCBI taxonomy): domain Eukaryota; kingdom Metazoa; phylum Arthropoda; class Insecta; order Zygentoma; family Lepismatidae; genus Lepisma; species Lepisma saccharinum. Next base: position 6,922 of record JAGDQP010031303.1, read on the forward strand.
ATACGTTGTCGATAGTTTTATTGGAATTGGAAGGCTTCGCCTTCCATGCTGTGCAAATCATCGTTTATTAATTGCGATAGCTCCATTAGATACCATATATTTAATTGTATTTAAATCAATATCTATAACGTCATTTGTGATTACCTATTTAGTACGTTATATCCTAATACCGTGTCAAAGCATATGCGTGTACTTCACTTGTCGTCCTGAGTGGTGTACAAAGTATAATAAATATGATAAATTATACATACACATGCAAAACACACATATACATACATGAATTTGTTACCTCATATGATAGGCTATTGTTATTACGAATATGACGTCAGATTGCCCCCGACGTCTATGTCTACTTATCGGTAGTTTGATTGTAATCGTAGGATTCGCCTGTCTTCCCCAATCAATGATCGTTTATTTCATTATGGTATTTCAATTAGAACTGCAGTTATACAATGGATATATTCCACAATATGTGTCTTGTGAGAGAGTATCATTACCATATGGTTAAAGCCTTAGCTAGACTTTCTTAGAGAGTTATGTCAAGTTTGGCTGCAAACGGCTCATAGATTACTACGTAATGGTCGAATATGTATTTGATACGGCCTGAGTCAAAGTTGTCTAAAGGCCTTAAATAAAATCCAAAATGTATTTAATATTAATAATTCCATTTCGTTACCATGGAAATGATAGTTTGACCTTCTGAGGTGCTTCTGAAGGGTTGATTCTGAAGTGATTCTGAAGGGTTGAGTCCTATACAATCATGCTAAGTTTAAAGCAAATTAATCTAAACGTTCTCACGTTATTACATAAGGCGCGAATGTAGGTTTCAGTAATTGAGTTTCGTTACCATGGAAACGGTAATAATGTGAACGTTTAGATGCAGCTAAAACATGGAGGATTGCCACGCGGCCTAGAATATATGTAATTCTTACCCTGATTGTCACGCGGCCACACTGTGAAAATAGGAGACACAACGTTCATCCAAAAAATGGAGGCAGCTGAGCTGCCTCCACTTTTTGGATTAACCTACATTCTGCCAGTTTTCGGTTGAACGTTTTACTCTCTGTTAAATTTCAAAATGCGCATATATGTCTTTTCCAACGTATTTCATTGAAGCAGAACATTTCAGTTGGCCGGGTTTCGATCCAGGGTTCACTAGCACACTGATCAGACGCTCTCGCCACTTAGCTACGAAGGCAGTTGGTGTCTATGGCTTTCCGAGTGATTTTCAGAGCTAGGATTTTGCTGTGCAGGAGGTTAATGACTAACATATTGTAGATTTTACTACGAGGAATGTCTGGAGAAAAAAAAGGAGAGATAAGTTTGCTACTGTGTAAAGATTTATACCCAACTTAATATCTCTTTCCGCCAATGCAATCAAGTCGTTCTCGATCCACCAGTCAACTGTTTACGGTTCACAGTGTAAAAGCAACATAAACACTCAAAATGGTGGAGCGTTCAGTGACAAGCAAGTAACTTTACTCTTGCTATTGGATTATAATATGTCCAACCAAGGCTTAAACTTCATCCACAAAAGTACGTAACCTCAAAACGGTCAGTTTAGCTTACACTTTGATCAGAAAATGACCGAATTTTAAGCGTAAAATAAGCTGAACGTTCACCGACGAAACACTTTGGCCAGTTTCAACCAATTTTCAGTTAACGTTAAGTCATTACAAAGAAAATGTTAAACTTTAAAATGGAGTTAAGGTTACCAGTCTTTCCACTAAAGGGCTTACACTATATCCACATTTAAGAGTAAATACAACAAAACGCTAATTTTCGACTATTGTTTCTCCATAAAGCGGAGTAACTTTAATCCATTTCGTGTTTCCACTTTTTACAGTGTACTGGTAATTCGACGTATTCCTTTGAAGAGGTTATAGTATGACTAATTTGCAATAAATTGAACCACAATGTGTATAATAAAACAGTTGATAGTTTTCAAGATTTTGCATTTTAGTGGTTTTGGAGAAAAATTATTTTCAGGGAGTTAATACCGTGAACTACAAATAAGTGAAGAGATCTGTTTTGAATATTTGGTATTTACTCGTCAGTGTAGATAATATAAAATGCTACTGAAGAAAAATTAAAGCAAAATCATCAATATGGAATAAATAAGAGGGTAAAAAGTGTGCTGGATAACAACATTTTTAAAAGGGGTGGAAGTGTCATGTGAAGCTATTACCAAACTGCGAAAAGGCAGACAACGTACAAATAGCTTTAAAAACTGCATTGTTTTATAAAATTTCGCCACAAATATTGAAGTGTACCAAAGACTTGCTAGTTTCCGAACAAAACAAGAACAATGTTAGGTTATACTGCTTGGGTTCCAGTGTCAGCTGATGGAAACGAAACAAAAATATAAAGAAATAAATAGGAAGAGAACCGTTGGGCAAAGTCTGAGTAGAAAGACTTTTTCAGTAACTAGTTTTAGGTGAGGCTCATAGTTCACAAAGTTCATTGTTCACAAAAACTGAAAATCTGTTTGATATTGTTACAACTAGAGAGATAGACATGCTGCAAACAGAGAGTTAAAAAGGAGGAATCTAAACGATTGTCATGCATCTCCTTTGTGGGTTATGATATAAGAATCTGTGTTAACCCGAATTGGGGAAATTAACTTCTGGTACGTACACAAAAATAGTAAACATCATCATCAGTGAATAAAAGATTCCCTTTCTTCCAAATTAGCAGCACTAAATACATTTGCTATACTCGAACTCATAACTTGTAACATAGCAAGTCAACAGAGTTATTTTGTTCACTGATTATAATGCCTACTATGTTTATGTTTAGTTTCCCCAATTCCGGTTCACACAGATCCTTATATCACAGCCCACGAAGGAGACGCATGACAATCGTTTAGATTACTTCTTATTTAAATCTCTGTTTATAACATGTCTATCTCTGTAGTTGTAACAATATCAAACAGATTTTCAGGTTTTGTGAACAATGAACCTCATCTAAAACTAGTTTCTGAAATTGTATTTCTACTTAGACTTTGCCCAACGGTTCTCTTTTTATTCATTTCTTCATTATTTTTATTTCGTTCCCATCAGCCGGCACTGGAGCCGAAGCGGTATAACACAACATTATTCTTATTTCATTCAGAAAGTAGCAAATCTTCGGTAGACTTCAATACCTGACGAGTAAATACCAAATAATCGAAATAGATCTCTTCACCGATGTGTTGATCACGGTATCATTTTTCTCCAGAACCACTAAAATGAAAATATCTCGAAAAGTATCAACTATTTTATTATACATATTGCAGTTCATTTTATTGCAAATTAGCTGTAATATAACCTCTCCAAGGGAATACGTAGAATTACCAATGATCCTGTATATATAAAAAGTATGTAGAACAACTCTAGGCATAAGTGTAGAATTGTGTGTGAGTTTCAAAACGAAATTCTGCAATATTTAAGGTAAGAATTCTAAAGTAGTAAAGAATCAGGAAAGCAGATCAATTAAAAAAAAACTACTTGACACGATTTTTAAATAAATGCTTTATTATACCTGTACACAAATATAAAGCACAAAAACTGTACTGAAAGCACAAAGAAAGAAGTAGCTGAACTTGTTTAACTTTCTTTGTACCTGTAAAATTATTATTTATAAGCCAAAAGTTCCCTCACGTGCTCTCAAAATCAACTTTAGAAAACTACTACTTTAGACATTTACGACTCACATTTGCACAAGAAACAGACTTCCGAAGTTCGCTTGTAGGAATTTTTATATTCTTTCCTCACATCAGTACTCGTTTAATTTACGAAGGGTGACATTTGAACTTAATAATACATTGCGATGAAAGAAATGAAAAAAAAAAAAACACTACACAGATTAAAACTCAGCGAAAAAGAATAATTATTATTCTCCGTACAGTGAAAAGGCGTGTACACTTACCAGAAACGTTCTTTTCGCAGAGCTGACAGTTACTGCTTTTTCTCATTGTGTTTATGTAATATAAATAGAGTGGAGGAAATAAAGGATTTAAAAAGCTTGTAAGGTTTTCTATTGACTTTAAATTCTATCCTGATTAGGCTATATTATATTCCGTAATTAAACGTCTCATTTCATCATCTTCTCCCTCAATTGCCAACCCTGAAGATAAAGAAACAAAAGGTAAATTTCGTGTTGTTCTAAAATAATTTTAGGTCCTTTCTATAGCATGGGTTAATGCATTAACGTCTGTTGAATAATATTTAAGTATCTTATTTAAATAGGGATCTAAGATATTTTTGTAAAATTTTGAAAGAAAATATAAAGGAAGTTATTTTTTTCTGGAAGATCCGTTCCGTACCACGCAAACAGTACATTGTTTATATATCTACACGTGTTGTCACCATGAATCTCTCTTTGTAAACATCATTCATCATATAATTCAGGATCTTATTTTCAAAAGACTACATGCCCATTGACCCAAGTTTTTCAGTAGCCATAAAGAAGTATTTCTCTGGGAGAGCTAGCATTATAATTGTGAGAATGATCTAATGTTGTAGCTAGTCAATGCTTCTAGCTACCATAATAGATAATTCGCATAATTATAATGCTTTCTCTCTCAGAGAAATACTTTTTTTTTTTTACGATTGCTGTATAATTTACTTCACTGGATATCTACCCTTTTGAAAATAAGCTTCTCAATTCACGAGTCAGGGCTTCTTCATACCATTAGCTAGTAATTTGTAGACTTTGTTCTCAAAATTAATGACTTCTTCTATGCTGTCAGTCCTCTTAGGACGTCTGTAAAACCCAGTCATATTACATGTACTTCTAATGTGCTCATTAGAGAATATTATGAATTGCTAATATGAGCTCTGATTGATAAATATTGCACTTCTTCACAAGTCAAATATAACAAGTTAAATAGATTGGCTGCAGCATTTCACCTCATGGAATTTACTTTAGACTGCGAAAAATATATTTTTTTTATTTCATTATATGTGGTTTGGGGTATTCTTAAATCTGCATTAAATTGGGCTTTGTGAATACGATATCTACTCTGCTTGTGGGTGTACCCCTTCTGAATATGCAATTCGAAATACGTCCCACTAATACTTCTTGTCACCCTCCTGGCTCTGATATTAAGCACAAAGAGGAGGGTGTAAGTTTAAATTTAAAGAAGAAAAAAAGAAAAATGCAAATCTCATCTCTTGATTGCCTCTTCGGTATTCAGGATGTCACCCCGTATAAGCGAGAAATTGGACAAGTTACAGCTGTGAACGAATTACGATGCAGATTTGATGTAAAAAAGGTCCGCGAGTTTTTTTCAGTCACTTTTGCCCTTACTCTCTATCCAGGCACACACACACAAATGTATTCAAATTCACACAGAAGGAGAGAGAGAAAAAGCTCTCTTGGCATCTCTTAGGCCAAAAAGGTTGGCCAAATTAATTCATTGACTCCACATTTTCGGTGTATTTTAACAACTCAATTAAATTCAATGACTCCTTTTTTTGCCCCCGCATTTCCTGGACCTTACCCCCTCAAACTCCACTTTCTCCTGATCTCTTCCCCCCGATCTGCGTTAATTGCCTTTTTTGGGTTCCAAAAAGTGAGTATCAACCGAGACGTCGGTCTCTGAAGAACTGAATGGGATTAATTTCTTTTTCCCCAAGCCATCCCCTCATACCACTACACTACCCTAAACGACTGACTGGAATGACCTCTGTTAGTCAACGATGTGACACGTCTTCGGCAATTAGCAAATCCACAGAGACTGGGAAAAAAAGTTTTAGAATCTCAGAGAAGAAGTTCTGTATCGTTAAAGAGCACTGATTTTTTTTATATTGAAAATAAAACGACCGAGTTCCTTTCAGGGTACGAAATTCTCATATTAAAAGCAAATGATAAAGAAAGAAAAAAAGAAAGAGAGAGAGAGAGGAATAATATTTAATAGTTTACCATTGCCTTCATCTGAGTCGTTATGCTGCTTCCTTGAAGAAAATATGAACACAAAGTTAGCCTTTGAAAAAAAAAATGTAGTGTTTAGGTCTTCTTTTTCTGCTCCGCAGGAATCACCCCTAATAGAAAGTCAAATTGTCCTGTCGGGAGTTTAGGAGCTAAAGATTCTCTTGATGGGATTAGTGGTCCGTTTTGTAAATTTAAATCTCTTTTAGCTTTGCTCCCGCAGATTAGTCTTCCCGGAGCACCCTCCTCACCCCGCACCCGTCCCTTTCTTCCCTAACTCGTAACCAATTCACCCTTGACATCAGTTTCGTCCCATACTCCCCCTCCTTACACATAAGCTTCCTTGTCATGAAGCTTCTTTTCCACCCCATAATATCATCCCCGATCTTTTTCACTTACAACAGTTTCTCTCGTCCGCAATTTCTTCTCCCACCCGCCAGTTTCCCGCACCACTTTCTTCTGTGATGTTGGTTACTTAAATCGGACGTTAGTCTCTTAATTCTTTAGACCCGTTACGGAACATTTGCTTTCGTAAGAGAGAAAATATACAGTAGTTCTATACTAGAATCTCTTCTTCTCAAGAGCTTTCAACATATATGTATGCTAAAACAAATTTTGAATGTTAGAAAATCACATTAGATTTCAAGTTATTAACTTAGCTTGATGGGGTATGTGTTACGGATTTTCGAGTGACAATTCAAATAAGTACGTCCTCATGCGCATTTTTTTTTTCCAATTTTCTTTCCGAAGTGGGTGCCCCGGTTGACCAAACGGTTCGCTTTCTCTGAAAATGGTTCATAGTTTAAAAATGATAGGGATCTATTGAACGGATTGGGTTGAACGACACTTTAACAATTGGGCCGCGGTGGCTCAGTCGTAGAGTGCTCACTTCTGGTGCTTAGGGTCCTTGGTTCTATCCCAGCTCATGCCATGTAGGCTTTGTGGTAAACAAACACTGTGTGCGTGGGTTTCCTCGGGATACTCCCGTTTCATCCCACTTTCTTCATCCACCAATTCTCCATCACCATCATCCACACGGTACGGCCTAAAAGTTGCCTATAAGGCCTTAAAATTCAAATTTCCACTTTAACGAGAATATATATATAAACCCTGGCCTTAGAAGCTCCTCAGCTCGTTTAAGACGATTGCATCAATTCAAACAAATAATTATCAAGCTCTGTTAAAGCAAGTGTGTTTAAGACCAATATCAAATTGAAAGGCCTGCAGAACAATTTTCAGAATATAACAGAAGTTCCCGTGGATTTCGGGATACTCTGATATTCAACACAGTGAAAATCAAACAAAAAAGGAGCTATAAATTTAAGACGTAATTAATGGTGAAACAAATAACCAAATCTAGTCGTGTTATCTCCTTCCTCGAGAGTAGTTGTGACGTGGACTGACCGTTTCTAAATTTATAAGGCCATCAGATTTCCTTCATCTCAAGCAATGACTTTGATAAGGAAGAATAATCCTTTTCCAGGATTCAAAATCAATGTAATGATAACTGCTGGTATGTGACAGTAAGAAGACATCTTTGAATCATTGTTGTAAAATATCTTATACGTTGTCTAGTTTCTAAGGACACTTTATCTGGTTCTGACAATAGACACTGGCACAAACAACAATAATATTGTCTCTGATCTCCACGTTGTTTAATGACAGAGATCCAATATTACGTTATCCACAACTTCCTTCTCCTGTTAGCAACAAATCCTCTTCATTAACCACACTTGACTTTCTGGTTGTTTTCTAATTGCCGTTTGATATGAAGCTTCCGATCTTCCCACCTTAGACAGTGTGCTGTCACAAGAAGTTTGGTTGCTGTTGTGAGAGGTGTCCAGCCAGAGGAAAAATTATCATCATTGATTGTATCTGTTAAACCAAACCTATTTCCGCTTCTTCTTCTTTCTCTTCTTCTTCTCCTCCTCCTCCTTCTACAACTAATTTGAAGCGTTGTCTTAAAAAAAGAACAAGTTGCTGTAGACATGGTTCATTATTTATTTTATAAGAAAAACTTGACTTCAAAGCAAATGACGCGCGCATTCTAAAACAACTTGCCGTGTTTAGACACGACCGGTTTTTCGCTCAACACCTTTTCTTGTACCAATACTCCGTTGAATAAGAAATGCTATTTTCCAACAATACCCGCACTTCTTCTTTTTAATATTTCACAGCGTTTCCAACCTAGTTACGTATTGAAAATTTGTGTGTCCGAGTTCGGTGAACATTGACAAATGCATAATTTTTCGCATTGTTGTACATAAACAGTGCTTACCTAGGGACAATATCCATTAAGCTTGTGACAGGCTTAGGTCATAATGCGGTGCCATCTAGTTCATAAATTCTAAATTAAATAAGTAGAAATTCAGTTCTAAAGCCAAATAGTTTATACTCTCAAATAATGTTGTAATTTGCAGTTCGCTCGATCGTGATCATGATCCGAAAAGAAATAACAGTGATGTAAATTACACAAGAATTGCAAAATATCGTCAACACTACACTGTACAATAAAACGCATTTGTTACACTTGTATTACACTCAGCGGCGTATGTAAGGGAAGGGGGGTATAGGGGGTATATTTTCCCATTGCCTCCACCTATATGATCTTGGGAAGAGAGTATTTTCGCAAGAAATAAAATTAATTGTAAGGACGGTAACAGCCCTGTGACTTACGCCCGTACCGATATAATTGTTTGTTTATTCTAAATAGATAAAAACGGATATAAAAGTATAAATTATTCATGATTTTAAAGAATTAGTCTAATTTGTGTTCGAAGAAATTGTCCAAATTTCTTTATCGAACATGACACAAGTTCAGACTGAAGGCACGTAATGAATTCAAAAATTCAATACATTTCTAATTTCTTGTCTATTTTTAATCGATTGAATTCGATTTCCCTACTATTAATAGTTGTACAGATCGTTACAAATGGAACATCTTCACTTACAAGGAGAGTCGGTCAATTGTACAACTTATTTTCGGTTCATAATTCTTGTAATAAAAACTTGTAAACCTGAGTGTTAATTTTGCAAAGTACTAAGATGCAATTCTTTCCCATTGCTGAGAAAATCGGCATTGAAATATTCGGCGTAGGACATATTGAGATGTATTAAAATGTTTAAACTTACAAGCAAACATACTGAAGGGGCAGAAAATAATTATATATTTTTTCTTCGGTCATGATTACAATGTCAAAGTATGTGAACATGCAAATTTTTTTCACTCGTGCACAATTACTTTGGGAGATATCGATAATATAAAAGTCAAATTCTGTCTGTGGAAAATGATCAAAGTGTGAAAATATCCTTATGTTCTTAAATTGGTGAAAGGAATGGAAGCCAAATATATATTAATGGGTACTGGGTGGAAAACTACCTGCAGGAGGGTATATTCTTCATGACCGTCATGTGAAGTCAGTTTTGCCATGAATATATTATTGTGAGAGATAAGAGCATGTGGCGCTAGTTTGGGGGTATTGATGTAATAACCTGAACACTGTCTAAAGTGAAACTAATAAAAGTAAAATGTTCTATTGGAACTACAATGGAAACATATCAGATTTCCAAACTTTTTAATAGTACTCCAGATTTTCTACAACTCGCATCCACATCTACGCCAGAGATGATATTGTTATACTCTGATGCGAATAAACATAGTCTGTCTTTGAGAAATTGAAACTTTCATATGTGACTGGAAGAACTGACAGTTCTAAAAGAGAAATCTGTCATCAAAGTAAGCGCAAAAGTAAATGTTGCAGCATGGTCGAGAAACTCCGTTCTTGACGAAATTCAACTGAAAATTTCAAATATGGCTTAATTTATATTAGAATTATAACTGAAATAAGTAAACTATAAGGACATAATCTATTTACGTTAATTTTCCATCATGATTGTGCTGGCCTAAAATTACAGAAAGAAGCCCCAAAAGATGTTTTTTTTTAATGTTGCTGTGTTGGGTTGCATAAGTGCCAAGGTTGAGATCTTCTAAATACCTTTCCCTTCATAAATTCCTATCTACGCTACTGATTACACTTGGTCTCAAGAAATGCTTGTACTGTTTACGTTGATTGTAAATAGTTTACTAAGTCCTTTATGAACGAGTTTTTGAACCCTTCCTGCGGGATAAGTTTTTCTAAAGGGTTACAGTTTTCATAATTATTGAAAGTTGTCAAAATTTTCCATACAAAGTCATATGCACGTCCAATCCTGAAAGTTTGATAATGGAGAATTGTTTGACTTTCTTTATGCTGTCAAATACATTGAAATGAGAGATTAATTGGCATCCCCACGTAATAGTATCTAGGGCCATCTTTTTGTCAAGTTTACGGCCACTATTTCAATGCGTGGGTTCCAGAAAGTGTTTATCATGTGTAGCAAGCCCTGCTTACGTGTCAGCGGTAAGCCATAATTATCGTAGAATTATGGTGACCACATTTTCCCAGTTAAAATTCGGAACAGGTCTTACCGTGATCTAATGCCCCCTTATTTGCGTATGGTTTGAGGATAAATCCAAGAAAAAGTTCTATTTAACTTAATAATTCTGTTTTATTAAATAAACACTCCACCGTCTTCGAAAATTAAGAAATTAGTTCCAACATTAGAACTTTAAAATTAGTAGGAACTTGATCACTGAAAAAGTCATAATATGATTTCCACAAAGCTAATTCAATGTCTGAATAATTGGCATAAGCCCATGAACACTATATTTTAAATATTTAAATTACAATATATCAACCGTTTACAACACATTTTTCTTAAACACCAAAATTATTTTATGTTAAATTTTCTTTAAATGTCCATATAAAATTAAACTACATCACCCTTTTTAATGAAATTTGGGACTTCTGATGCCTTTCCCGGAACACCGGAACACGACCCTAAAATTCGGGACTGTCCCAGAAACTTCGGGACGTATGGTCGCCGTACGCAGAATGGATTATATTAGTTTCTGTAAACGAACATTATACTACACATTGTCCCAGAGATAATCATCTAGATTAAAGGCTAGGAGCCTCGGACCCAATCCAGGTTCGCATATTTCTAGAATATTCCTAAAGCCACCACGTGGCTACTTGCATTTGATGCGGTGGTCCATTGTTCTGTTGAAAACACTAGGATGGACTTTGAATATTACGAGCGTAAATGTTCAGACTCCGTATTCATTACCTTATACCGATAAGGAAACTTTCAGTTAAGCTAATGGTCCCAGATAATTGCATTGTGAGAGTAACTCACACCAATACAGGCTCTACATGTGTCTGAACCTACATTCCAGATACCATCTATTGGGCTAGCACTTTTCTGTGCAAAAATACACAACACTGTACAGTATAGTGTGTTAGTAGAAGGAGATCGGGAACGAATGAAAATGCAGGTTGCCTAGATGGTAGGGACAAGCAGTACGTAGTTGAGCCATGTAGGTGAGTTGACGTGGTATGGGAGTTCGTACAAGATTACGCTTGAATTTCGGGTGGGACAAGTGATGACATAATCGAAGAATGAGTACAAGTATGACGCAAATTCAAGATGACGGCCACGATGACGTCATGATGTACGTAGGTTGGTTGGAGGAGACCTAGGATGGGATTGTGCAAGATGACGGGTGAATTTTGGCGGGAAAATTGACGTTATGACAGACGTGGCTCAGTTAAGATATGGTCTGGAAATTCGCATCACGTGACAGCAGAAAATAGAGTTGGCATGATGGGGGTTACCTAACGCTGTTTGTAGTAGATCGTGGTTGAAAAAATACTGATGATGTAATCTAAGATGGCGCCTGCAAATTTCCACCATGTGAGCTTTGAGGTGAGTTGGAATGATGTTTGTACAAGATCGTGGGTGAATTTTGTCGGGAGAAGAGTGATGAGGTAATCCACTTTGTAATATTATTAGAAAATTGCGGGTTGCAAAACTAGATGGATTGTACAAGACTATTGATGTCATGGCGGGAGTACAAGTGAGGATTTGGCAGTCATATTGCAACTCACTTGGAAACACTTCTGATAGGAATCAGATCTTCTCGCAGCACTTGTTAGCCATATTGTAATTCACTTGGAAACACTTCCGGTAGGAATAGCCCACTCTCGCTTATCTTGAAAGATAAGTAACAGCCAGAGCGCTTAACCCGGCAGCTGCAGTTTGGTCTTGTGGTCAAGATGTCGGACAGCTGATCCAGAGGTTCCCCGGGTTCTTACTCTGGCACAAACGTTCTGTGCCGTACTGAAAGTGTTTCCAAGTAGGCTCTGGAAGTTGTTAATATGACTGCCGAGCCCTGCGGGTAGATTAGAAAAAAAACTTGCGATGAAAACAGGGATTTTTATCGTTCAGGGTTGGAAAAGAAGTGAATCTAAGAGTACAATCGATTCGGTTAACTTCGAGTGGACGCTGAACTTGAGCTAAGCTGATGTTGCCTTCCTTGGGTAAATAGCCAATTGAAACACGTGTTAATAAGTATACTGATTTTCATGAAAGCTTTCGTTGCTTACGACTGGAGTGAATAACCAATTGCTGATTTGGATGAATACCCAATTGAAACACGTGTTTATAAGTATAAGGAATGATTTTCATGAAAGCTTGCTTACGACTGGAATGAATAACCAATTGATGATTTGGGTGAATAGCCAATTGAAACACGTGTTAATAAGTATAAGGAATGATTTTCATGAAAGTTTTCGTTGCTTATGATTTCACTAAATAACCAATTGATTAACCATTTTCATCGCTCAGGGTTGAAAACGAAGTGAATTTGACAGTATAATCGAATCGGTTAACTGTGAGTGGCCCTTAACTTTACCTCGCATATTTTGCTGTCGATTTCAGTGACATGTTTTACACTTGTTGGAATCGATTCGTTGAACCGCTGGCCCTCAACTTTACTGAAAGTACTTCCGCCTATGCTCATCTTTAATGGGGGGTGTAGCCCCTTTCCATTTAATGTTTCCCTCCATTTGTGTAATAAAGAAGTTAATAAATTTCCCACTCGCATTTAGCGAGCACATTCTAAGCAGTAAGTTTTTTTAGAGTAGGGTCAGCACTTTCGCATATGCCCACTCCTAATCGGGGGATGGCGTCCCTTTTTTTTTAGCTATTCATTTGACGTATTATGAGAGTCTTTTCTAATGATTTCAGTTAACAGAAAACTTCTTGATGGAAAACACATGGTTTTAGCTTTCATAAAACGTGAATGCATTACCTTCTTATTCATTGAAATTCTAAATTGGAACTAGGAATGCAGTCTTGTATAAGATGAATTCTTATACATTATCTATTAAAATACTTCCTTTCTCTATTTATTAGTATTGCTTTTTAGAAACAGAATTTCACTACTATGTTTATTCCTTGGAATTTATTATACACACCTGTCCTCAGAAACTGAGACATTTTTTCTTGTGCGGTAAATGTGACTTAATTGAGGAGGGAATTATGGAAATTTCAATATATATTATAGAGACATTAATGACTTTAGGCCAATTGCAATATTACCAGCTTTTGCAAAAGTATTTGAACAGATCTTATACAAGAGAATTGGTAATCATATTCAACCAGTTATTTCAGCTAAGCAGCATGGCTTTGTTTCTCAGAAATCCGCGGTAACAAACTTAGCACTTGTTACGGACTACATAGCAAATTCGATGGACGAAGGCAAGCAAGTTGATGTGATTTATATTGACTTTGAGAAAGCATTTGACAGGGTTAATCACAATATATTACTGGAAAAATTAAATCACTATCACTTCTCACCCACTGTGATTAGGCTCCTCTATTCGTACTTAACAAATCGCAAGCAATCAGTTGTCTATAAAGAATACAAATCATATGAATATTCTGCACTCTCAGGAGTTCTTCAAGGTTCGAACCTAGGACCTTTGTTATTCCTCTTATTTGTTAATGACCTTCCTGACTGTGTGTCTGATAATGAAAAATTGTTATTTGCAGATGACTTTAAAATATATACAAAAGTCAACTCTATCGGAGACTGCATAAGACTTCAGCAAAGCTTAGATAATATTGCAAACTGGTGTGCTATTAATCAACTTGGAGTCAACATAAGTAAATGTAAAATATTATCATTTAATAGAAATAAAACCACTCATCAATTTGATTATTCCATTAATAAAATTGTACTAAACAGACCTACTGTAGTTAAGGATCTTGGTGTCACTTTTGACTCGAAATTGACCTTTAACATACATGTAACAAATATAACAAATGAAGCCTTGAAGTTACTAGAATTCGTAATTAGGACGGGAAGAGAATTCAACAACATATCAACATTGGAAAAAAATTACTATGCTTATGTTCGCTCCAAGGTAGAATATGCTTCTTCTATTTGGAATCCATATCAATTGAAACATTGCCAACAATTAGAGAAAATCCAATCAAAATTTCTTAAATTCCTGACCTTTAAAGAAACTCGAATCTATCCTGCTTATGACAGTTACAATGCAGTCATTAAGAACTTCAATATTCAGAGCTTAGAACAGAGGCGCAACATTGCTGATCTGTTATTTCTTCAAAAAATTGTTTAAAATAAGTTAGATTGTATGGATTTAGTTTCGACATTACAGTTTCGTGTCCCATTATCTAAAACTCGCGTTAATAATACTGGTTTCTTCCACTGTAGAAAGGCAAGAACCAATATCTTAATGAGGTCACCAATCTGGAGAATTTGTACTATATATAACCAACTCTGTACAGTTCACAATGATCTGGACGTATGCTATATGTCACCTAAAGAATTTAGAGATGCAATTGTCAATAAACTCTGTACAACTACTTTGTAAAGCTTAACACTATAATTAGGCCATTGCCTGTTGTGTTGTCACTAAATAAATAAATAAATAAATATACACTTTGTATTTGGTAGAACAGATTTATTTTACTGTTGACGAAAGGTAATGACTAAAATACTACATTCGTTATACAAGTATAAGAACATAACATTTAAAGCGTGTACAAGGTATTACTACGCAACTTACCTACGTGGTACAACTACGTACTGCTTGCTCCTGCCATCTAGGCAACTCGCAATTTACATCGTTCCCGACCTCCTTCTACTTGTATTGTTAGATGGAGAGGGGGTGAAGGAGAGAAAGAGAAAAAAATAACTTTATTTTTATATGGACCAGTCTAGTAGAGAGAGAGAGGGAAGAAGAAGAAAAACGCTGCTATAAAGTGCTGT
>JAGDQP010031304.1:0-22017 GCA_022664845.1 Lepisma saccharinum
AATTCTTTAAAGGTGATAAACTACAAAGTAGAAAACGAGGTAATGGAAGAATTAAAGTTATTGAATATTGAACATCACAAACTACAAAGCTTTAAACGAGGTAACGGAACAAATAAAAATTTGTAAAATATTGAACGTTACGTGCTTCTATTTAAGACACAAAATCCTTTTTCAAATGGTGAAAAATATATAAATTTTTATACTCATTCTAATACTTTAAATATGAGAAAGTAGAATGATCGTAAGTGGTTGAGTGTAGGTAAACTAACGCTGTTTGTACTAGAACATAAAATCTCACGAGAGGAAAATGCTTAGAGCGGGGTGTTCGTACAAGATTACGGGTAAATTTTGACTGCGAAAAAATAAATACTTGGCTCAGCCGAGGTCACATTCTTCTAACACTTTAAATGTAAAAAACTACTAAGCTAAAACAAAGTTAAGGAAGGAGATTAGAAGTTATTAAATATTAAATATCACGTACTTATATTCAAGGCAGATAACCTTTTTTAAAAATGAAAACTATATAACTTTCTTTCCTTTACCATCTTATTCCTCCTCAAGATTTCATTATCCTTACTGCAATTGTGTTAGTCTCCCCAATGGTCTGTTTCTCCTCAGCATTACTCTGGCGTCAGTCCCCTTCCCAACGCTCTCTTTTTATTTTTCCCCGTCTAAATGTTGAGAACACTTTTCAAACTTAAAAATGATCAGTATATTCTCTTTTCGCTCCCATTAGTCTGCCTCGTTAAGATTTTCATTATTCTTTCAAAACTTGTACTGAAAGAATATTTATTACACAAATGGGAGACATTAAATTGAAAGGGGTCTACATCCCCCGATTATAGGTGAGCATACACGAGATATTAGCTGAGTAGTTAATTGAAAGACGTGTTCTTTTATCTCTTTCGCTTAGGTGAGCTTGAGGACCAGTCGAAGTTGACCGAATGGATTGTAGTATTAGATTCACCTCGTTTCCAATCCTGATGGATGAAAATTTCGGAGCATATCGCAAGGTGTGTTTTCCTTTAGTGTAAAATGTGTTGGTCAAATCGACAGCAATTCAAGCTTTCTTGGGGGAAAATTTCATTCGCCGAGTAGTTAATTGATAGACGTGTGTTTATTCCATAGGCTTTTCTAAACTTGAGGACAACTCGAAGTTGAGTGAATCGATTGAAATAATAGATTCACTTAGTTTTCAACCCTGAGTGAAGAAAATGCTGCTGCAAGACACAATGTTTACTTTCCTTAATTTATTCTTACTTTTTAATATATCAATGTTGTCACTCCATCAACGATGAATTAATCAAAGGAAAAAGTTTTCTTATCATTATTCGTAATGGTATAGGCAAAAATATAATATTATCTAATATTCCTGTGCGCAATCCCTGTACACATATTTCAAGCATGAAGCCAACGTTTGAATATTTTTTATTCATCAAGTCTGCCATAATTCTTTTTATTCATTCAAACTGTTCTTGAAAGATGTAAAGAAACACTAACTTCCCTTCACACTAGTGAACTTATCTTAGTTTTTGTTTTACTATCATTTTCTGTAATAAACAGCAAGATGATTTCCGTATAGTAAAGTATCTTCTTGTACAATAGAGAAATAAATTATATGAAATGAATATAAATAAAGTAATTGTACCCAAATGGGGGGGAAACATTAAATGGAAAGAGGCTACATCCTCCTGCCATTACAGGTGAGCATATGTGAAAGCTCTTTCAATAAAGTTGAGGGCCGATCAAAGTTAAGCGAATCGATTGTACTGTGAAATTAACTTCTTTCCAT
Source organism: Lepisma saccharinum (assembly GCA_022664845.1). Lineage (NCBI taxonomy): Eukaryota > Metazoa > Arthropoda > Insecta > Zygentoma > Lepismatidae > Lepisma > Lepisma saccharinum. Next base: position 1,793 of record JAGDQP010031304.1, read on the forward strand.
CCCTGAGCGATGAAAATACTTATTCTATCAATTGTTCAGTAAAATCATAAGCAACGCAAGCTTTCAAGAAAATCATTCCTTATATTTATTAACACGTATTGAAATTGACTATTCACCCAAGTAAGGCAAACTTTCATGAACATTAGCCCTTATTATTATAGGATGTACTGTAAGATTCATTTCTTTTCCAACGCTGAGCGAAAGAATCGTTCGAGATAACCAAATCGATTGTACTCTCACATTCACTTCGTTTCCAACCCTGAACGATGAAATTCCTGTATGTGTTTTACAACTATGAGTTGGGCTTTTCAAATTTTTCCACACTCTATTTTTATTCACTATGAAAGCAAGACTTATCAAAAAGTATTTTCCAATAACAAAACAAATTAAGTGGCTTATACTTCCATCAAAAATAAAGAATTTGTTCTATCTTGCATTGCATGAATAAACTCGTCATGCCTCCAAACCCAAACAGCTTAGCCAATTAGCAACTACGTTGTCTGAGAAGGTCACCTCAAACCATCAACCAAGCCAGACAACTCACTCAATAACCAACCTATGTGGTTCATATCGTCAGCATCAGCGTCATCTTAATTTTCTAACAAACTCAAATAAAGCATTAGGCATCTGCCCTCCCCAAATTTAGCTCACAATCTTGTACATTAGGTCTTAGGTCACTCAACCCCCCAGGCCACATCACCACTTTTCGCCCGCCAAAAAACCAAAGTAATCTGCTATAAACACACAGACCAAAGGATTTTCCTGTCACGATTTTCCCGCCAGATTTTCCTTCAGCCCAAAAATTTCTGTCGCAAGTTTATCCTGCCAAAAATTCACTCGTCATTTTCTACGAGCACACAGTATCAAGGATTTTCTTTCATTACAAAAGGATTTTCCTGTCGCGATCCCCACACCCCAGTGATTTCCCTGTCGCGAGTTTGTGTAGCGATTTTACCCTATTTCTACTCCACTCCGTTAAAACTACGACGAAATCCAGCTTGTTCCTATATATGCTTGTTCCAGTCACTATATTCCTTAAACTTTTCTGATATGCCCAACTTTGCTAGGAGTGGGTGCTGAGGGGCTCTGCTTCAATCAAAAATAAACAGCTTGTTATATATTGCCTCGCGTCAATGACCTCAAACAACTTTTTCTATTTTGTCTCGAGTCCAGCGAAGTAGCCAGAAATGGGTGCTGAGGGGCTTTGCTTCCATCAAAAATAAAGTAAGCTATGGCCTAACAGATTCACTTCGCTTACGTCAAGTACACTTCAACATGGTAACGTCCAATCCAACATTTAACAAGCTAGTTCAATGACTTCTGTCAAGTGATGGGAATTTCCACCCGACATCTTAAGTTTCCGTCGTTCTTGCAGGACTGAAATAAAGCATTACCTAATTGCTCGCAAATTTTTAGTACAAAAATTCACTCGTCATCTTCTACGAACACACAGACCAAAGGATTGTCCTTCACCCAGAGAGGATTTTCCTTTTGCGATTTTCCCTCCAAAATTCACTCGTAATCTTCTACGAACACACAAACCAAAGGATTTTCCTATACCCCCAAATGATTTTCACGTCGTGACCCAATGAGGTTCTTGTCGCGAACTTGTGTTACGTGTTTACACTATTTCTACTCAGTGGGCCACATGCAAACATTGAATGAAGTTCTGGAAAAAACTAATGAATATGAACTTTCACTTTACCTGGAATTCGTAGATTTTGAAAAGGCTTTCGACATGACCTCCTTAGCAGCAGTAGTTAAATCACTTGCTACATCAGTTAAACATTTACTGTCTTGTTACATCAGTCATTAGAATACTTCAGGAAAGTGAAAATAAAAAAAGTGGTAAGGCAAGGAGATTCAATTTCTCCAAAATAGTTTTCAGTTGTCTTGGAGAGGGTGTTGCCAAATTTAAACTGCGATGAATTTCGAATAAAGATCATTTTCATCATCTACGATTCGCTAATGATATAGTTCTGTTTACTTCAAGTGCCGAAGAATTACAAACCAGATGCAAGAGCTGTGTAATGAGAGTTCGAAAATAGACCTTAAAACGAATTATGGTAAAATAAAAGTAGTGTACAATCAACGCTGTAAAGAAGCAAATAAAGATTAACGGAGGGACATTAGGCAGAGTTGATGAGTATGTTTACCTAGGTCAGCTCAAAACATCGAATGTCAAATTGATTAAGAAAATAAATAGAAGATGTAAAATGGCGTGGAGTTCGTCTGGAAGTTTAGTTTTGGGGTCCCACCTTACCACCCCCGCCTCCTTGCATCCTTTGCATAAGCCGAGTTGTGCACTTCCAAGGGCGTGCATCACGAACATATTTGTTCTTCTCGCCTTGGGGCAGACGTGTCCCAAGAGATTCTTGGATTGCCGGAGTTCTGGCATTCCAAGAAGCTGCTATATTCCTTCTGTAAGAGACATCAGGTGTTGCGGGAAGGACTTTGGACCAGGCGTCCAGAATGTTCTCCTGTTCTAAGTTCCCTTAATAGAACTTACTTGCTTGGGGAGGGTCCCTACCTATTATTATCTTTATTAACATATAACACATAAACATATATTACAAATATTAGAACAATACATTGACTAACGCGTGGATAACACATAGACAAGACGAACATCAACTTGGTTGGCTTCTTCTTCTTTTGGCCCCTTCTTCTAACCTGCAACAGAGTAAGATGGAATAAGGATAGGTGCGCGTGGATTAGGTGGTGTGTTCCACAAAGTTTTTGTCGCTTTTCTTTCCTTTTGGTTGGTGTCCACTTCCTCCTCGTCACTATGTAAGTTCTTCCTGTCTCACTCTTGTGCCCTGTTAGTTATGGCTCTCATTTCGCTGTATTCTATTTTCATTTTTTTACACTTAATCACTCACACTTACACCGTGGCTAGCTTTCGATTTGTTCGCTTTCATTTCTGGCTTCCAGAAAATTAGACTTTTTCCACTAAATATATACGCTCGTCTCTTCATACCACACTTCCAATTTCTTCCACCACCACACTTACACTAACTCACATACATTTAGCGTCTCTTGGGACGGAGTTCCGCCTCATGGCGCCAAACTTTTCCCACTTTGTTCCAGCGGAACATTCATTCTCTATTTCACCACTTCGTTTTTGGCTTATGTATTAAATTACATGCATCTATTGTTTTGTGGTATATTTATACGCGGTTGACGCGGCTGCAACGCGGGTGAGCGCACGCGGCGATCCTTTTATTGACCCAACATCCCCATATCTGCATTATCCTTGTTGTTTTCTTACGCCGTTAAGGTATTTGATCTTGTAGTAATTTGAGACTTTGTGAGTTATATCCCTGAGGTCCGTCACTAGTTCCGGTGTTCGCAGAACCTCCGTGACGGGCGTCTTCCCCAGGAGCTGTCTTTCTTCCCGAATTATGTTTCTTGTTTCCATACATGCTAGTACTACCTGTTCTGGCGTGGCCACCCCCGCATGTATGGTACATATTATCTTCTACTATTTTCATTTGGTATAGTTTCTGTCGGTAGGGACCATGACCAGTCAAGTAATGCATAAGGCTCCCGGTAATCTCAAGTTCCATGTCCATTCTCTCAATATCTGGAAAGAATCCAAAAGGTTTTCTTCCCTTTTCCGTCTCCTCCCATAACTCCTGGCATGCATTGACTATTATGGAATTGATTTCTGATTTATTCTCTGCTTCTTGGTGCAATATTTTGGATACTCTTTCTTGTTTTCGTTTCTTGAGCCAATACATGGCACCCAATTTTTGCACCTGAAGATGCATTGGCGGGACAGCCGACGCCACCTGAAAAACCTCTACTGGTGTTGTTCTATATGCGCCAAACAGCCGCAGCAGTAGTTGTCTATGTGATCTGTCAATTATTTGTCTTTGTCTAATATCATCCATTCTGTGGCCCCAGACGGTAGCAGCGTAACCTATAATCGATCTTATAATAACATCGTGGTACGTTCGTATTACTTTAATTGGAATTTTAAGGTCTTTTGTTGCGATGTTTACCAATTTATTTCAAACTTTTATTTCTTTATTTTTGATTATAGTTGTGTGTTCTCTAAAGTTAAGTTTGTTGTCTAAGGTTATACCTAGATGTTTCAAGTGTTTTTCCCTTTTTATCGTTTTATCATTCACTTTTATAGTTGGTCCACTATTGAAATTAAGGTTTCATATAAATAACACATATTTGTTTTTTCTGATGATATTGTTAACTTATTCTCTTTGCACCACGACGTCATTTTGTCTATTACTTCATTTGCTTTATTTTGTAGGTCCAGTCGGCTGTTACCCTTAATCACGACCGCCAGGTCGTCGGCATATCCCACCACTCTTTCCACCTGCCGCATTCCATCCAGCATTTCCAGACACGGTTGCAAGGCCAAGTCCCAAAAAACCGGGCCTAGTACCAAGCCTTGCGGGCAACCTTTTGTTGGCATCTTAGTCACGACGCCATCCGCCGTCTCTACTTCTATTAGTCTATTTGCGAAGTAGTTTTTTACAACGTTCCACAATGTGCTATGCAACTCGATTTTCTTTAATTCCCTTAGCAAGGAAGGCCACCACAAATTGTCGAAGGCCCCCATAATGTCAAAGAATATCCCTATTGTGTATTTACAATTATCATCTTTTAGCTGATATACGCTGTTACATAATTCATTTATGGCGTCTTCCGTAGACTTTTTAGAACGGAAACCGTATTGTAATTTACAGGTTGATAGGTCTTTTCTTTTTTCATTTATTTTTTGTACAATCATTCTTTCAAATATTTTACTTATTGTGTTCAATAAGCAAATGGGTCTATAGGACTTGGGACTGCGTTTATCTTTGTCCTCACTTTTTCGTAGGATTATTAAATTTGCTTTCTTCCATGGTTCCGGAAACACTTCTTGATTTATGCAGTCATTAAAAAGCCTAGTTAGGTATGGAGTCCATATATCTGCATTAATTTTGAATATTTCATTTTTTATGTGATCTAGGCCCGGTGATTTCCTTTGTTTTAGGCTTCTTAAGATTGCTGCCACTTGATCGTTTGTAACGACTAGGACTTCTGTTTCTTCTGTTTCATTGTTTGTTACTTTGTTGGCGTCATTTCTGATGCTTCTATTTTCTTCGTTACCGTCTTGAATGCGGTCGTCAGGAAAAAGTTTTTGATACAGAAGTTCGATTGTACTTTTCCAGTTCGTTGTGTATTGACCTTGGTCGTCTTTTAGTGTGTTTAGTGTACCTTTAACTTTTATCTTAGATATAATTATCTTGTAGGGCATTCCCCATAGATCCAAATTTAGATTCTCTTCCACGAAATTGTTCCATGTTTTCTTCTTGGTTTCTCGGAGATCTTTTTCGAATTGCTGCTTGATGCTTCTTTAGTTCTCTAGTCTTTTTGCTCTTAGTATATGGTCTCCAGCCACCCTATAGCTCTTTCTGCTGGCCTTCATTTTTCTTCTTAGCTTGTTCAGGTTCTCTGTCCAAAATGGCTTCCTTTTGTGATTTATATTTTTTACTCTGGGTGTTAAATTTATTATGGCGTTTCTTGTAGCTATTTCTAAGTTGTTTGTTAGCTCTGCTAGGATACAGTTTTCTACTATTTGTGGAAGTATTAGGCCCTCAACAATTTTTTTCTTGTTTAGTTTATTTACATTATAATTAAATTTAGTGATTTACTCTGGTTGTTCTTTAGTATTTTGGTTTATCTCGTAATCAATAGCGAAGCGGACAGCGCCGTGGGCACTTGTGGATGCATATGCGTCAACGGTCCAGTCATAGAAATGATTACTCATATTCCCCCTTGTCATTGTTAAGTCTATATTTGTTTCCACTCCGGCCCTGCCCCTGAAGGTTGAAGGTTGTCCTTCTCTGTTGACGACTGTTAAGTTATGTTGTTCTATCAGGTCCTCAAACATTTCTCCGTGTTGATCAGTTACAGGGCAGTGCCAGAGCGGAGATTTAGCATTAAAATTTCCCAAAATGATCACATCCACATTATAAAGTCCATTCAGAATATCTTCTATTCCTTGTACAAAGATGTCCCTTGGAATGGAGAATTGGCAGTATATATTCACTATTGTAATTTTGTGGCTTCCCTTCCTCAAATCCACACATAATGTATATTTATCTACGTGTTTTAGATGTACCAAGGCTTCTATGTCCTTGTTAAACACCACCACCTCTACCATAGGATTGGGATCCTCTGGCAGTATTGTTACGGCATCCGTCGACATGCCTATGAGTTTTCCCTTGTATGTATAAGGCTCCTGCATACAAACTACGTCCACCTCTTCCTTTTCGCAGTAATTTCTGACTTCGGAAGTTGCCAGTTTCGATCTGTCTAGGTGGATTTGGACAACCTTAAACATGACTACGGTTGTCTAGTATGGACGTAGCAGGCAGGGAACTTCTCGACCGGATTAAATACATTTCGTCCATATGCCATAACAAACTGCCTGTAAACGTTATTAATCTGAAATGACTCCTTTCTCCTCTCAAATACTTTGTCAATTAACTTCAGCAAGTCCTTCGGGTCGGTAGTGATTCCATTTGCTCTAAGACTGATTTTATCAACTTCCTCGATAATCGGGAAGGTTATTGATTTGCCTTGTAGATGAATATTTCTTACTACTATACTGAGAGCCACCGTCAACATCTGTGGTTCCTCCAGTTTTGATAAATTTTAATTTAGGTGTAGATCCTCATAGAATTTGTTTGGGTTGAAGCTTAGATTACTTCTATCTTCTTTCTCTACCAATTCTTCCTCTGGTCTCTCTTGCTTCAGGGTTCCCTGCGCCTCCGGCCCTGTTCCAGGTCCCGCCTCGGCTTCTTCCTACACCAGGGTTATCCTCTGCTCTTCCTTTTTCCTGTAAAATCTCGGGATCCAGAATCTCCACTTTTTTCTCTTTTTCCTGGGGGTGGGTTTTTCCTCTATTCCTTCTATTTCATCGGTGTTTTTTTCCCTTGACCTCTTCTTCTCTCTCTACTGTTGACAGATCTATAGTTTCCTTTTCTTTTAAATCCTGATATTCATTCTGATCCTGTTTCTTTGGGTTGATGTTATACATTACTTCTGATATGGTTCTAAAGACGGTCTTATCACTGATTATCATTTTCAATCCAATATTCTTTATTTTATTTTCTCACTCTTTTATTTTTCTTAGAACCATGTATGGATCCGCTCTCCAAAGGTCCATCCCAATTGCCGGTATCGTAATTTTCTTTCAGATATTTCCCTGTAGAGCCGCCAGCAGTTCCAAAGTCATACTCAAGTCCTCCAAGAAATCCTCCTTGGATGACTTGACATGTACAAATCCAGAACCATATGTATTCTTGGATAGATACATTTCAAGGGTTTGGTTATCACGAACTTCTATAATTGCATGATCCATCTCCTCCAATTCAAATCTGTCATGCGACAAGGTCATCATTAGCGCAAAACCCCTAGGGAAAGTCTGCAGTTAAGGATTTATGAAGTGTATGACGATTTGGTTACTTTCTTCAAAGTTAATATGCCCTGACTTAATTGAGAGGAAATTTTTTGTTGATTTTGTGTAGCCATTTGATAGCTAATTATTTATGAATTATATTTTTTTACTTTTGTTATACTCTAATAGTCTTTCCAGACTTCTTTTTTTTTTGCACGGGGGGAGTTTCTTTTTAGGTTTAGTGTCCTGGACTTCCTCTCGATCATGGTTATGGGCAATAATCGAACTTATCTATAGTTCTCTGGAGGCTTAATTTATATCGAGGGCAGTCTTCTTGTTTCCCCCCGCAGTTTTTACCCCTTTGATAGCATGGTAGACATACTTTCTTTTCTTTTCCCTACATTCACTTTTCTTGTGTCTTTTTCTCCGCATGTTCCACATCTGGGATCATTTTTGCAATAGTTTGCTACATGACCATAGTCAAAACATTTGAGGCAAGTCGTGACAACGAGATAGTCTTTAACGTTAGTGACTTCATAACCAACAACATTCTGTTTGGGATTCTGCAACAAAATCTGCCTTACTTGTCTTGATACTTCAAATACTAGATGGCATAGATCCTGATTCCTTGGTCTTGTTTTGAACCTAGGTTTAATGAGTTGCCTCTGCTCATCTGTAATACCCTGAAGGTTCCTCACCAGCAATTCCTCCATGACCTCTGCCTCCTTCATCTCGGTGAGGATACCATAGATGATCATCAGAGGGTTTCTCTTCTCACTTCTGTTGAACATATCGAAGTTATTTTTCATGTTTGGGTGGTTCAGTAGCTTTTCCTCATCCTGGGTCGATGAGATCTTTAAAATCAGTGCGGTGTTAGTCTGGATCATCTGGAAGTTTATCTGATCATTTCTTTGTATTGTTCTGGTGATCCTCATCCTTGTATCTTTTAGTGTTTCACCTTGCTTGGGTCTTATTAAGATAGTTGGTTTCTTTTTTCTTTTGTTTGTCTCTATAATTCTGTTTTTTCCGGTATCTTGGTGTCTTTCTTCAGCATGTGTGCAAAGCTGACTGCTGGTACCGCTTATTCCCTTGCTGCTTCCTTTGCCTGCTTCAACCTTCCATTTCCGGCGTACAATGTTCGAATTTCTTCTTCCTGTCTCTGCAATTTTTCTTCTGTCTCCTGTCTTCTAGATTCTGTCTGGCTGATGATTATTTCTAGTTCGTTGACTCTGAAGCTACCAGTTATTGCTTCCTGTTTTAATTCGTCGATAGTTCTTTCCAATTTATCGATATTATGATCCCGATCTTCTACTTTTGTTTGCCATTGCCCCAGCTTAATTTCGCATTCCCTAAGTCTTGCGTCTTCTCTTTCTAATTTTTCTTGGTTCTTTTCCAATTCCCTTATTCTTCCTTCTGCGTATGCTAAACGTACTTTCAGTTCTTCTACTTCTTTCTCGTGTTTATATCTTTTACTCGCCTCCTCTTCTTCTGGTGTTCTATGTCTCTTCTTATTCGGTTCCTCATCTTGGTTCATTGGTGTTCCTGGTCCTCCAGATGTTACATCCATACTCTCCTGGCCAGGGACCCCTCTTCTCACACTTCTCAAAGGCGTTGTTTCAGCTGTGTCTTCTTTGTTTGCTTTTTCCCATTCTGCATGTACTTCCTCCGCTATCTTTTGTTTCAATTCATTTTCTTCCTTATTAGGCCTTGTTTTATTTACATTTATTTATTATTTCTTTACTTTCTCCATCCATTTTAACCGAAATGGGTTGTTAGGATCTGGATCGTCAGACCTCCACTGCGACTCAAGTTTGGCAAGTCCTGTCTTGGTGATATCAGTATATTCAAAGCTTTTTGACATCTTCGCGCTTTCGTATTCGTACTCGCACGACACACGCACTAAAGTTCAAAGTTTACACTTGGAGAACCAGTATGGCATCCCCAGAGCCGCCAAGATCAGGGGACCCGACACCGGAGAGACCGGCCTCCGACCGAGGGGAGTAAATAAAAGTCCCCAGGTGAGGTCACTACCCTCCAAAATACCAAGCACCCATCTCCAGCGGCCCCGGAGATATAACCCACTTAGCCCTCCATGCTGTACAATCACAAGAATCTAAGAAAATGTCGTTGCAGGAAATTATCTCCTCAAGGTCACCAGATGTCCTTGATCGTTCAACCTTGCCAACGTTAATACGTGGAAGTATGTTTCTTATAGTCCCATATACTTAACAAGGAAATTGTCTCCCTTAATAAGTCCTGCCGAAAAAATCCCACATGCACGAAAACTTAATAATAAGTTCCTTTCATTAAGGTCTTTAAGTTTCTGTACTCACCAAGTTCGTAAGTTCCGTTTCTCCCCCGAAAATTAGCACCTTTTCGGGAGCGATCACAACACACTTCTTACCACTTGCAAAGCCACTACTCAAAGCCACTACTACGTTTGGAATAGTAGTATACTTTATTTTCAAAAACAAACTACCAATCTGTCTTACCTATAATGATATACGGTTGTTAAACTTGGAAAATCATTGCGCAAAAGGTTCACAAAATAACTAGGAGGGACAGGAACACAAATGAATGAATTCAGGCACAAAGGTAGAAGATATAATCAAGACTGCGAAGAAGATGAAGTGGAGATGGGCCAGTCACATAGCTAGGCGAACAGATGGAAGATGGACGACAAATATACTTCATTGGATTCCTAGAGAAAAGAAACGACTGAGACGATGCCCAAGTGCAAGATGGGTAGATGAAATCAAGCGTTTTTCAGGAACTACATGGATGAGGATAGATAGCCTAGTCGGTAGCGCGCTCGACTTCAGTGCGAGCAGTCCCGGGTTCGATTCCCGGTGGGAGCTCAGAAAATTTCGGTGTTGACCCAGCATCGTGAGGACAATTGGGGAGCTGCTGTGAATAAAAGACAGTGGCGATCACAGTGAGAGCTTCGGCTCTCACTACTGCGTGGGAGCAGTAGACGAACTCCTTCCTTCGGGGAGAGGCCTCATCCACTAGTGGATTGAATATGGCTGTGATTTATAGTGCTATTTCTGTTAGTAAGTTTTTAAGTGTTTTATTTATTAAGGTATTTTGTCGATTCGGGAAGCTGTCAATTCTGGAGTATAGGATGGCTGACAGTGGTCGGGATAGCGTCAAGAAGGTAGGCTGCTATGTTTAGGTAAGGGTAACCTAGGCGTAATCCGTGACAGGTGCTCTTGTTGTTTCCATCGAAGCTGTAGAATATACTACCCCAAATGTTCGCATAGTTGAGTAAACCAGATGTAACCTATTTCTGTACGGCTTGTATAGACGAAGCATTTAACCTTTTAACGGGTGAGTTACCACCGAACACTAAAGAACCTTCAGGGGAAGGTGTCACTGAGGGCTCTCATAAGAGTGATTTGGAAGAGATGATTAGGACCCTTTTGGGCAAATTTGATGAAATGAATACAAAGCACAAAAGCTAATTTAAAAGCTTAAAAGCCAAATCGATGAAATGAAAAGTGAATTTAGAAGCCAAAACGGTGAAATGAATAAAGAATATCGGTGAATTTAATGGTCAACTCTCCTTATCTTATAGCAAACTCACAGAGTTAAATAATGGTCAAGACTCCTTCAAAGATAATATTAAGGCTTGCGTTGGCAAGTTGACCTGGTTCTATACAGCCAGTTAAAAGTTCGGAGCATTATGCTATGATCAGGAGCGAATAGCAAGTTATAAAATGTTTCCAGCCATGTTTTACCAGAAATAATGGAAACTCTTTTTATCTTTTCTCAAAGATGCAAAGACTCAAGTCCCCGTGGTGGTAATGGCGTGGACTTCGGATGGGTAGAGGGGAGGCACGCGGTTTCGAACTCCACGGCCGAAAATCCTGAGAGGTTTTCCAGGAATTCCTCGCTTTCACCAGGCAAATGCTGGGATCATACTTTAAGTAAGATCCTGGACGATGTCTTACCAATCCTCTGCCTAGCTTATCCCCGTCAGGGATAAAGATGCTAAAAGGCAATAAATTAATTTTGAAATTCAAAGATATAACGAGTTTATAAAATTGCTCATTTAATGTCTCTAGCTTGCAGTTGAATTAATCCTAAGGCTTTTCTTTTTGTGTTTTCTACATCATCTTAAAAGAAGAGCTGCCGACCGCGATACTCGTGTTGTCTCAGGCTTAAGGTCAGGGTCTCCAAGGTTTTGGACTCGAATCTCCGCTGGAGCCTGGATGGATGTTTGTGGATTTTATAGACATCTAGTGGAATCCAGAAATACGGAAGTCAATAATTACTAAAATGGCCCGAACTATGAAGTTTACAAAGCTCTTCACGAAACCAGAAAGAACTTGCAGCCGTTTATTTGAAATCCATTTCGATGCTGAGCAACTTAAGTCTCCAAGTGCGGGAACCTAACAATTTTAGTGATTTTTGTAATCGGCTGATTTTTTCTCTTTCTCAATTTTTTGATCAACAATGCGCGTTTACCCTTACTGTACTATGTGTCACTGTCTGAATTTGAAATTTTGCTTTAGGGGCCTACCATTAACTTGGCTGTCCCAAAATATACTAGTTTTTAACTTTAAACTCACGGCGCTGCAAAACGCGAAACGTAGATACAAAACGGAGCAAAATTAGTGCAGATCGATACACTATATATTTTCGAAAAAATTGACTCAAGGGGCCCTACCATTAACTTGAACCTCCAAAATAGAGGAGCTGCACTATGAGTCACTGCCTGATTTTTGAAATTTTGCTGTAGGGTTCTATCATTAACTTGGACACCCAAAAATTTAGAGCTCATAACATTTTAACTATTGCGGTGTGAAACGGAAAACGTGGGTGCCAAACGACCGCAGACAAGTACACTATCTGTTTTCTAAAAAAATTGACAGGGGTGCTACCACTAACTTGGGCTCCCTAAATAGAAGAGCTTATAACATTTTAACCGTTGTGGTGCAAAACGCAAAAATTGGGCGCAAGACGATGCAGAAAGATTCCAGTCTGTTGCACTATGTATCATATAATTGCCTGATTTTTGAAATTTTGCTGAAGGGGGGGCTACCATTAACTTGGGCCCTTACAAATTTAAGAGCTTATAACTTTTTAACTAGTGCGGTGCCAAACGCGAAACAATTGTGCAAAACGGTACAAAACGAGCAAAGACCAGTACACTATCTGGTTTCGAAAAGTTTGACTGAGGGGACGCTACCACCAACTTGGGTCCCCAAATTAGAAGAGCTTATAACTTTTTAACCGTTGCGGTGCAAAAACCGAAACTTCGGTGCAAAACGGTGCAGAACGATTGCAATCTGTTGCAGTATGTGTCGCTGCATGATTTTTGAAATTTTGCTGTAGGGGACTAATATTAACTTGGCGCCTCACAAATTTAAGAGCTCATAACATTTTAACCATTGCGGTGCAAAATGCAAAACCTGGGTGCAAAATGGTGCAAAACGAACACAGACCGGTACACTATTTGTTTTCGAAAAAAATGACTAACGGGGGCGAAAATTAAGTTGCCCCCAGAAATAGAAGAGCTTATAACTTTTTAAGCATTGCGGTGCAAAGCGCGAGACTTGGGTGCAAAACAAGTGCAAAACGATAGGCTATTTATATATAAAATTTGGTGTGGAGGGGGGGGGAGTTAATGGAATTATTTTCCGCATAGAGTGGCCGTAGATTAATTCTTGGAGCATTAGGTTTGCATTCGGAAGGGTCTGATTTCGATACCAGCGACGGACCACCCCCATTAAAGATTTTACAGAGCTCTTCCTGAGTCATGACAGGTAAATGCCGGAAATATACCTTCGTCTTAGGCCCTGGCTGACTTCTCCCTGCATCGTAGGCTCATCCTAAGCTATAGATGCCCAAAGACCGTAAATAAATTCAAATTTTAAGAGTTATTTTTGCTTTCTTTACCACACACAGAAGATACCCTTGCCCATGAAATCCAAATTAGCTTAGCAGTAGATCTTTGTACTAACAATGAAATCTCAGCTGCTCAGTCGAAAGTTAACGGAAACATTTTCCACTTGGTTGTAACCTGTAAAGCACGAAAATGACATCATTGACCCAACATTTTTGACAATTTTGACTAATATTTTTTTTTCTGAAACACCGGTTTGTACATATTCATACAGGGTAAGGCATAGGTATAAAGAAACTTGAAGTGTCAAAACCGCTGCAGGTTTCTAACCCGTCTTTGGGTAATGACAGTGGGTGAAGAATATCATTGCCACATCATTGATTCAGCTCGAGAATTTGAAATAGGAAAGTTGTTATGCGAAATAACATTTCTGTAGCATATACCATTCTAGATAATACATATTCTTTTTAACAACAAAATGAACTTAAATCAACATTTCTCAAAATTCCTATACAAAATGGTCAAAATGGTTGGGTCTATGGTTGTCATTTTTACACATTACAGGTTAAAATCAAGTAGCAAAAATAATTCTTGTAAATATCGACTGATCAGCAGACGTGGTTCTCTTGTAAGTATTGTTTAATCCACTTTTATTTTATTTTATGTTTCAATCTGAACTGAATTGAAACATTATATTGAATGAAGCAGAATACGAATTAACTAGCATATTCCTTTTTCGTTGCTTTATAGTAAATATAACCACTAGGTTACACTATAGTGCTGTTGATTAAGTGTTTTACACTTCCTTTCCTCAGCTAACTCAATGAAAAATATACAGTGGTTGAAAAGTGTGGAACCACCCGTGTTACCGAACATGAGTTTAGCCATATACAATTAATGATACCAAGCACTGCATCTCCATTCGCTATATTGGATCCAACGTAAAATTTTCAAATGGAAATAGGGGCAAGTGGCATACCGGGCAAGTGGCATAAGATATATCTGACGTTATTGTATATTTAAGTGATTACATTTGGTACTTATCCATATCCATATAATTTCTACGGATTTCACGGAATTAGTTATCTGGATACGCACGTACAGGTGCCGCGTAGTAAGGGGTGTACCATACCATTGGAAGAACTTGGGATAATCACGTCTTCGTTTAAAAAGAGTGGGAATTTCGACTCTTTCAGCACGAGGACACAAATGTCACCAGTCAGAGTATCATCAACGAACCTATTAAGTCACCCGGTATATATATATCTGGTGTAGTAAAAAGTAATCCATTATTTTGCCAATAGATGGCCTCAGTGATCTGTAGCTCGCGTTGTATAATTCCGATCGGGTTCAACGAGATGGCGTTCAAACGATGAGATTGCGTACTACAAACACTGTTCAGATAGTTGTGATGAGTTGACTCAGTGTTGTGTGAGCGCGCGTCAAAATGGACACTAGCAAAGAGAAAATAAGCTATATTTTACAGTTTTTCTTCGATAAAGGCGAAAACGCAAGCCAGGCGGCTGCAAATGTGAATAGTGTTTATGGTTCTGATACTGTAACAGCCAATCATTCAATTTTGGTTTCGTCGATTCCGTGCCGGTAATTTTGACGTCAAAGATGTACCACGCACTGGAAGGCCAAGTGTCGAAAATGTCGATAAAATCATGGACATTGTCGCGTCCGACCGTCATGTAAGCACTGTTTCGATTGCCCAAGAGCTAAATATTGCACAAAAAACCGTGTGGAACCATTTGCATAAGGCTGGATACACAAAGAAGCTTGATGTATTGGTGCCACACGAGTTAACGCAAAAAAACCTCATGGACCGAATTTCCATCTGCGAATCCCTGCTGAATCGCAACAAAAGCGACCCATTTCTGAAGCGGTTGGTGAATGGTGATGAAAAGTGGATCACTTACGACAACGTCACGCGAAAACGGTCATGGTCGAAGCGCGGTGCGCCGGCGCAAACGGTGCCCAAGCCAGGATTGACGGCCAGGAAGGTTTTTCTGTGTGTTTGGTGGGATTAGCAGGGAATTATCTACTATGAGCTGCTCCCCTGCTGCCAAACCCTTAACTCGGAACTATACTTTCAACAATTGGACCGTCTGAAGGCAGCAATCGCCCAGAAGCGCCCAGCTTTGGCCAATAGGAGAGGGATTGTGTTCCACCAGGACAACGCCAGGCCACACACATCGATAGCGATTCGCCAGAAGCTCCGGGAGCTTGGTTGGGAGGTTCTTATGCATCCACCTTATAGTCCGGACCTGGCACCGAGTGATTACCATCTGTTCCTGTCCATGGCGAACACGTTTGCTGGTGAAAAATTCGCTTCAAGAGAGGCTTGTGAAAATCGACTGTCTCAATTTTTTGCCAATAGGGACAACTGCTTCCATGAGAGAGGCATCATGATATTACCTTCCAAATGGCAACACGTTATCGAACAAAACGGCTCATATGTGACCTAAATCGGATCATTCTAACTGTGGTAAGTCAAGCCTTCAATGTCATGCAAAAATAATGGATTACTTTTTACTACACCAGATATATATATATATATATATATATATATATATATATATATATAAGGTAGATAGATAGCCAGTTGATCTAACCAGGCTTCCTATACGTTGTTTCTTCCACCGCCCATAAAACAAATGAATTTTACATCTTGCCAATTTCGTCACTTTCACTAACTTTAATCTAGGTAAATACCATATAACCTTAGGATGTTCATTTTGGTATTTATCTCCATTTCATTATGAAATGAAAAGTCGTCCTTATTTTTTCTCATCTGGATACTTCATGACGTATGTAAGATTTCCCTTCTTTGGTTTCGAGACTTTATTTGATTGACAATTGCAATTTGTCACTGGGTTTCGATGAGACTAGAGACTAGAAACTGAGTATTATCCTCCTTTCATCCTTTCTAGTCTTTGAGAATTATGAAACAAAAAAATGAGGGAGTTAGGGCTTCACTTCCAGTATTAGCGAGGGAACTTAGGATGCTCATTATAAAAGCAAAGAAGACTGGTAAAAGGAAGTTAAAAGAAGCTTTATTCTAAAGACGACGAAGTGTTTGTGTTTGAAACTTTTCTCGGTGGAAGGAGAAGAAATTGTTTTCTTTCCTTCGAAACCCCTTTTCCTCTGTCTCCTGGAGATGATAACTTAATTTCCCGAAGTTTGCGCTTTCGGAAAGAAGATACGAGAGTGACGTTTACAGAAACATGGCTTATAATTATATTCTTCACAGTCGAATATTCCTAGTAAGACGCGAAATGTATTAATGTAATATATTTCACGTTCCCGAGTTTCCGCCTTGAAATAATTAGGTACCGGTAAGGAATGAATGTATCTTGAAGAAGACAAATGGGTCAACACTGTAACTCCGTGCGAAAAAAGAATGTTGTACTATGATTCATCTAGGAAAAAGCTGAGAAGAAGAACGGATAAATTGGACAAGATTACGGTCCGAGAATGCTGAAAGTTAGCATTTAAGACTTTTCTGTGTATAAATGCTATGTGTAGTTAAGCTACAATCATAAGCATTATTGTGTTCAGAGTAAACGGTTTCACTTTACGTAAGCGTTTATATCACTGTAATTAAACATTAGTTAAAAGAAGTATTCACTCGCTACTATACAATTAAAACATACATACTTTTCAGAACATTAATAGAAACTCTTTACCTTCTGATTTGTTATTGTAAGATAATCAGAGGAGCTTGATATTTAATTAAAGTGGTAGTGGGTGGGGGGTCAAAACAACTGAAATTCGAAGTGAAACGATTAAATAGTCCGAGCGTAAAAGCAGATTAGCAACTCGAACTCTCAAATAGGTTCGACTCGCCGACTCGTGTAATAATAATGATTATATTGACAATGAAATTAATGTAAGATGTGGGAGGCAATTCGCGAAACAATTAAGAGCGCAAAGGAACGTATAGGTGAGAAGAAACAATAGAAAAACAAACCTTGGTTTGATGAAGAATGTCTTAAGTTTCATGAGGAACGAAAACAAGCAAGGCAACGATGACTAAGTAATAAAAGCGAAGCAAATTCCAACCACTACACTAACGCGAAACGAAATGCCATACTCAGATTCAGAAACAAACAGCGAGAATATCTGACGCAGAAGACTCAGTAGATAAGGAAAACAGGAAGATAAATAACATACGGGATCTATACAAAGGGGTAAACTCGTTAAGAAAAGGTTACCAGCCGAGGTTAGGAATGGTTAGAAATTAACGTGGAGATCTTCAGGCTGATCCGAGTAAAATTGTCGATGTGTGGAAAAGTTATTTCGACAAACTTCTTAATGTACACAACGGGGAACAAACAGAGGAATTTGAAATCCATACCACAGAACCGTGGATTTACGAACCTAGCGACATCGAGATCGAAATGTCGGTAAAGAAACTGAAAATTTTCAAATCACCATGAGTAGACAATATTCCAGTCGAAATAATTAAAGCTGGAGAAACGGCACTAATCAAGGTACTACATAAGATGATAAGTGCTATATGGAGAAAGGAGGAGCTCCCAAAGGAATGGAAAACATCAATAATAGTTCCGATTTACAAAAAAGGCGATAAATCGGACTGTAATAATTACCGCGGAATCTCGTTACTTCCAACCTGTTACAAGATATTAAGTAATATTCTGTTAACACGCCTAAGTGTATACGTAGATGAAATAATTGGAAATCACCAATGTTGACTTAGAAGAAATAGTTCCACGTTGGACCAGATTTTTGTGTTGAGACAAATCTTGGAGAAGAAATGGGAATACAGTGGGAGGGTTCATCAGCTATTCATTGATGTTACGAAAGTATATGATTCTATCAAAAGGGAAAAGTTACAAAGTATCCTGATACGATTTGGAATTCCGAAAATATTGGTTGAACTAGTGAAGATGTGTCTCAACGACCCCATAAGCAGAGTACGAATCGGTAATAATATGTCAGATAGTTTCAAGATTCGCAACGGATTGAAGCAAGGCAATGCCTTGTCACCACTTCTGTTTAACTTTGCGTTAGATATGAGATTTTAAAAATTAAAGGGGACAAAAAGAGACTATCATTGAATGGTTTGAATCAACTGTTTGTATACGCGGATTATGTAGATTTAAGAGGGGAAGATATAAATGCACTACAAAGCAACACCGATGCCTTAGTAGAAGCGTGCGATGAGATAAGTCTACAGGTAAACTTAAAAAGAACAAAATACATGATAACAAGCCGAAACACAGGGAATGAAGGAAATAAAAACGTAATAATTAAGAGGATATTTCACCGATGGGGTAGAGAAAGAGAAACAGGGGTTCTTTCAGAACACGATATCTCTTAAAGTAATTACCGTATATTAATCAGCTTTGGAAGGATTAATCAGAAAGGATCAACCTACATATGACTTTCTCCATTTTGTTCCTCTTGCTAAACTCTAGAAGATATTAGATCCTAAATATAGCAATATTTGAAAGAGTTGTTCCTCTTGTCATCAGTATTTAAACGAAAAAAATTCGCAGTCATTTTTTTTACATCCTTTGTGAGTAAGTCTTCTTGATAATGATTCTCATTGATTGCTTCTGCTTAGCACAATCTCGCCTCAAACCTTAATCTGTATTTTATTAAATCATAAAATGTTATTAGAAATTGTTTAAAAAATATCCACTGATAGTTTGACGTTTGTCGCACAGATGGCTCCGAGCAACTTTTAGGGGGGAAAAAATGTTTGGAGTGAATTTACTGTGGACCAGCATGTGGTCCGACCACCGCCAGATTCAGGGATGACGAGAAGAGGGTGGAAAGAGGGGAGGAATGTGTTTATGGCACTACCTTTCCTGAAACCTGTGGGAAAATACTTGCTAATGACTTGTTTCGGACTCGTCAATTCGCTTTGAAAATCTTATTTAGGGTGCGGGGCAAGCAGAGCGGACATCTCTTGCGTGGTTTCATTTAATTATTTCATTGAAAGCTAAACTTCTTGTTGGATCATAATAAAGCTGATATGAATGTTCATAGAGTTTTTAACAAGAAGTTATTTATTTGTTATGAAGATGTATTGTCATTTAAAAGAATAATTACTGATACACATTTTTCAAGAAATTGTAGTAGTTTCACGTCGAAAATTTGAAAGTGAATCCCATTCCCGTTTCTCATATATCTACGGAATTAATAAACAGCTATTTGTTCTGACTTTTGTACAAGCAGAAAACATTACACACTCTAAAAAAAACTAAAGTAGGCCGGACGCACCGGAACTGTGTTTCGGCAAATCAGTTTGAAGACGGAGTGCATTTTCTTTAATCATTTTCTGTTATACATTTTATTTACTCGACATTGTATTAATGATGATGATGATGATAGGTGTTCTGACGATAGGACCGAAGATCCCTGAACAATGTGAACCCATGGTGGTTTGCCATTGCCTTCCATGGGATGATGATGTCCTGAGGACGGGACCTACAGTTTAACGTAAGATCCGAACCACTCGTGTACGCACCGGGAATCGAACCCGGGACATCTTGATTACAAGACTACGAGAAGCGATAGATAGACGGAAATAATTTAAAAAATTCTCTTCACCTTGCCTCAATTGTGGATAGAGTACAGAAAAATTTCCATCAAGATATCGCATCTATACCAAAGGGTGTACCCATATCTGCCTACGTTTTTTCTTACGTCGGTGTCTTAGCAGAGCGAGCAAAATAACTTCCTTGCGTGTGTCCATTGTCACCACGTCAATAAAACTGGTTACACAATACACAGCAACCCTGTTCGCAGAGATTTCGCACCCTGGTGGGAACTTTGAGGTAAATTTAATTTTGGATTGTTGTTATAAGAAATGAACGGAAGTAAATAACTGACTAGATGTTCTGTAATATTTGGTGTGGCATGAGGAGCTAGATGATTCTAATTGTTTTCTGTAAAGACCTCTGGAATGGGCAAAAGTTCACA
>JAGDQP010031305.1:0-22017 GCA_022664845.1 Lepisma saccharinum
ATATATATATATATATATATATATATAATATTTGTATTTATGAATCTTTGTGTAAATGTATGTATTAAGTTGAGAGAGAGAGAGCGGAAGGAGCGAGAAAGTAGAGAGTATATGCGTTCTCTATCTGGAGATGAACGCCACTGTGAGATTAATATGGTTTCAATTGAATCGACAGTTTGAAGAAGGCAAAGAACCCCAAAAATTTTAAAATCTAGTTTATGCCGGATTTCATATCTGGAAGGGATGACGACGCATCTCGTCGAAATCATCACAAAGTGTTGTATCTAAAAAAAAAATTAGAAATTTGATATATTTTGCAGTGAGTTTCCTAAACTGGTATCCACCTTGTGACGAATTTTCATCCCATTATTATAAACCGTTTCCGAGATGTACGTGGAGAACGTTATCATGTAGTATCGTGATTTTTGTCAAAATAATGTTCTCACAAACAGCCGCATCTTAAATTACGGCCTTTCGTGACGAAAAATGTTCAGCAGTGCCTGTGATACTACGCAAGTTACCTTGTGTACAATAATTACTTTTTTTATCTGAACACAAAAGATTTTCGCTCTGTGTGATTTACAATGGTGGCGATGAAAATGTTAGATCGGAACTAGAGAAGTCATGTTAGGAAGAAGAAGCAAGTAAGGTCAATTAAAGAAAATATTTAAATATCTTACCGTCTTTTGTCTCAAACTAAACCACTATGTCACAAAAACGCACTGTTTTATAAGAGACTTCTTGAAAGCTATAACTTAACTGTGTATGACATCGGTACCAAAGACTGTGGTATGAAACAATTGGCATGAGAAGAGTGAATGAAACTTCATCATGTGTTTTTCTGACAATGTCAAAGTATGACAGAAAGGATTATGGAAAGGTTATGATGTCTGCTGACAAGTGCAGAGGATAAAATAAAAATTCTGTAATGGTTGCAATGTTATTATATCTTATGAAAAGAAGGACAAACATTACTGACGTCTCTCTGCTATTCTTCGAGAAACATCACGCACAGGACAAAGGAGACTGGATCCATAGTGCTATACCTACAGCTATTAAGCACTGCGGTAATATTTTTGCACTTTCTCAGCTGGAACCTATAGTGAAACTGGCAAGAAGAAGACAACCATATAATGTATATTGCCTAACATGGATAGCATTTTGAAGTTGTAAAAATGACTTTAAGGAACTTAGGATTCTCTCAGTTAGAAAAAATGATCTTGGAAATGACATTAATTCGATAGAAATGCGTGAAGTAAAAATCAGTAAAAGTTTTGGGTCATGTATTCAGTTCAAGACTAGCCACTTAGATGAGAGTTACTGAACCATTAAACTCAAGCGAACAGTCGATGATCCACTAAGAAAAGATGTTCCTCCTCTACAAACCACGCCAAAAATTTCAGAAGCCAAGTATGATAACCTAATGTCCCTGTGTGCAGATCCAGCTCCTGTAATTCGTAATCCAGAACATGTACATTTTTTTTAGGAATCTTCCTCATTAGGTTATCGTGGTAGCTTGACGTGATATCAAGAGCAGAAACTTTATTATGAAATTTTTGTATATGGACTTGTATAATTCTGTGTCTTTTTACATGTTTTATTAAAATTACATTTTATTAATTAATATTTGTTCTCTATAAATATTCAGACCAAAATATCTACAAAAATATAAAATGTAATAAGATAATATAATATTAGCAGTAATAAAAAATGGCAAAATGTAATAACAAAATATAATATAGAAAAAGTAATAAAATAATAATAAACGTAAAATGAAAGGAATAACCATAAAAGAGCTTATTAAAATATTGTGTCGTATCATTCCTAAGATACACATGACTTACGTCACAAATAGTCGTATCTTACTTACACCCCTCTTTCAACATCAAGATATGGAAATAATTGCACAATAAAACGTGGAATAATGCCTAAGGGTTTAATAAATATTGAGTGAAAATTACAATGTATTATGTAAATGACTTACTCCGGAATAACAGTTTGAAGTTAAGTAAAATCTTTAATTTGCTTTCCTGAAAAGTTAGGAAAATTGAGATGCGACACTTTGTGATGAGGTCGACGATCTACACAATACATAAAGGAAGCAAGAATCCATCAGTAAAACCTTGTAAAACAGGCACGAAATAAAGTTGGACAAAAATAGCGTAGCAGCTATTTTGCTCTGTTACTTTGGCTAAATTGCTATCACTGCTATGATCAATGAAAAATAGCAGCTACTGGCTTAACTGATATTGTTTCTAGAAACTTGCAAACGGTAAAGTGCCTTGTATTATTGTTTTCAACAAACAGAACTACTGATAGGTCGTAATTAAAGGACAGAGGTATAAGTGCCCTGAGATACGAGTCCCAGTACAAGGATTCTACCAGAACCCACCAAATGAGGGCTCTATCAAGCTTTTGAGCACCACCCCTCCAACATTATATCTTTTACTGTAAGAGATCACTAGAAAGCTTAAAAGTTTACTTACACATTCCCAATTTTGGCTTTATATCACCCAAACTGAAAATCCTGGCAGAATCACTGCACCTAGCCAGATTTACTTGTTTATTTTGCATTGTTGTAAACCTTCAATAACAAAGTTATGGCAGACTGATAGAGATGAATACCCATTGGATCTACGAAATATATCTTACCCCTGCCGCTTGACAAAAACTAACTCATTCACATCGAAATGGCGCGCCTAAATGCTCCCAACCGGTTCTGCATATAAACAAATTCTGTTTTGCGTTTCCGTAGTTCCGGGTTTGTCCACTCCTTCAATTTACGTTTAAATCAGTCACGTACCTAAGTTCGTATTAGAACGGATCCACTGGCTTTTGATGGGGATCCACGGTGAGTCTGGGTACGAAATGCATATTAAATACGTATTAATCACGGCTAAAATATAATATTAATTCAGCATTAAACTGAATTATGCCTCCACCACAGGACCCACCTCTTTATACATCCCTGATTTAATTGAAGCGTATGATTCCAAAACTCACTCAGTCCATTTTCAAACAACTTTAGAAATCTCAAAAATCATGTAGCTAAACTGGCGAGTTCCCACATATTATATAGAAATCCAAGATGTATAACCCGGTACAAAGCAAGTCTTGGAATCACCGGCAAGTATAAGGTAAAGTATATAACGACCAACAGAAATAATGTAAATACGAGAAAAAAGTGGACTTAGGATTTTGTTCAATTCAGGTCTTTAATTTTATTACAAAAGTTTGGATAAAACCATTACAGTCTTTAATAATATTATTTCACAAACGCTGTTCATATTGTGTAGATATCAAACAAAGAACAGGGTGGGGAATAGCCTCTTGATTTAGATTGTAACAACTAACTAGTGAAGATTCTAAATCCAGTGTTGGAAACTGATGCCAACATTTTCACTTCAACTTGTACTTCTGGACAAAGTCCCGGTAGATACAGAATGCTACCGCGTATCTTGATGGCAGTCAGTGACGATGAGACACGTCCAGATTATCGGTAAAAGTAGGTTTTGTAGTGCCATATGTCAAATTTCTTTCCGCTCTAAAGTAGTATATGTTGAGAAGGACTTGTCTGCTTTTTTATGTAATATACATCTATAATTAGTTAATGTTCTTTAAAAAGGGTTTATTATATCTTTACAACTCAGTACTTTCCGAGAATTAGTGGAATGGTTCCATAAAATTAGAACACTTCGAAGGGGATTAAACGAGGAAACTTTGAATTACAAAATTTTTGAAGCAACATATAGATTAAGGTCTAGACTGCATAAAGACACTGACTACATTTTTCATCGGATATGTTAATATTGTGAAGTGGTGCTGAAAGGAAATGTAATACCATTCTGTTATCAACAAGACTTAAAGCTTCATTTATGGCCATGGTTCTGACATTGTTCTACTTTCATCTTAATTCTTTCAAAACTGTGTTTTATTTTAATTATTATTGTGTGACAAAATTCAGAATTCACATATCCGAAACACAAATACTTTGCAAGAAAGATATATGCATAGAAAACCCGAGATAATATTGCTTGGTAAAATACAGTCAGTAGAAACATTTGTATGTTATATAATGTCAGAGACACTGATCACAAGGTACATTTCTTAATCTTATCGGAAATACTACAATATTTGATGTTGCAAGCTATGTTAAGTTTTGAAAGAAGACATTGTAATCTCAGGCGCTTTTGGATAAAACGTACAATATTCCCAAATATATTTCTGAGGGTAAGCTTTGTAACTTTTCAGTGTCAGAAGCTCACTATATTACGTTTCAAAATGATTGATGATTCATTGGAATATCCGCAAATATTCAGTTTTCCTATTATGTAAGAAAGAAAGATATGTTCTTTTCCACTAATCTTATACCTCTGCTAGGGATGGTGAAGAAAACTGACGTTTAGATACTAATGAGGTCAGGAATTGATAATTCATTAATCAGTGAACAAAAGATAGAACTAAGCCTTCAACGTATGTTCTACAGTCTTTGTATTTCGTTTTCTGTTCTTTAAGTCTGAAAGTAAGAGAGAAATTAACAAAAAATTAGGTTAGGAAATCAAGAAGTACCTATAACGCAGATTCTAATATCATTTTGATCTATGAACGCAATTACATGCAACATTCTGAATGCAAACTTCAGTTATTTCAAATTAAAGTATGAGACTATAACTTAATCTAAGGCATTACTTGCATATTAGGTGCCATGGGTATTAAAGAGTTTGAAATTACACAAAGTAAATTAGATGTTCTCATTCAAATAAATCAAGAAAAGTAAACTGAAATGAAGTAAATGAAACATATTCAACAAATTAACTAATCGTATTTGAACGAACCTCGAACTGCTTATTTACAACAATCAAAGTTACAACAATAGCATAAATACAGTTTTGAAACAATAAATTGTTACTATGATTGTGTATCAAGGGTAAAAATATCTAAAACAGGACAAGAAATGTTGAGAACGAGGCTAAAACATTCTAAATCGAGAATAATATTAGACGGAATGAGGATAATAAACGATAATCAGACAGTGAAAGTATTACTTTGAACGATCTTTAGTAACCAAAATAAAATACAACTTTACACTAAAAGATCAGAGAGAAACAGAAGACATAAACAAACAACTCAAATACTAACGGACAAGACCCAGTGATGTAATGCATCAATACAGCTGGCAGAATCAAGATTATCAATAAACAGTCCATGAAATCCAGTTGAAATAGCCACATATTGGCGAAAACTAAAATGTCAAGGAAGCCCAGTATGGAAAAGAAAGGACAAGAAAAAAAACAGTGAAAATACAGAGCGGATGAACAAGGTAAGAACTTCTACAAAATTATAGGTATTGCTCTGCAATTGACAATAATAATAATAATAGTGTTTTGTTATATATAGTGTAGCAGTGATTCTTCAATATTTTTAGTTCGATGCACATCATTTTGTTTTGTATGATATTACTAAACAGTGGTAGGCGCCAGATCTCTTTCCAATATCAATTAGGCGAAAGGTAATTCGAGAAATGTAAGAATAGTTCCCAAATCCTGGTTAAGAGTATGTAAACTCTTCGACACTATAGTCGTGGTTTTGGTTACTCTCAACCAGTGCTGTTATAGTGATGAACATTTTATGTGCTTAAACCATGTAGTTCTTTAATTATTTCCAGAACAAAAATTTTTGTAGTCTGAATTTTGTTTCTCTCTTGGCATACTCTGAGAGTCAGTGGCGTAACAGATATCTAGTTTGTGTTTAGAATCTTCTTTTGAATTTAGTTTGTGGTTACGTTTAAAGATAAACACCGTGGAGGTAAGAAGATGTAATAGATTTCTATTTAACATTTGCGCACAACAAAAGACGATGGAATCAACTCTGTAATAAAGGGATAATCCAACAGTCTTTGTTTTAAAGAAAAATAGAATAATATGGATTTTCGCATGTCTTTTTCTTCATCATTTTCCTCTTGAGCACTTTGTTATTGCCGCTTCCCAGTGTCCTCTCTGGTATTTGATCTCCCAGGGCTTAATGTTTACCTGGAGTTTGGGTAGTTCAGCGAAGGAGGAGGGCCAAAAAACAAAAGATAAAAGAGAAGGAGAAGGGGATAAGCTTGTATCAACTCTGGAGCAACGGTAGAGAAAGGGTACGGATGAAGTTGGAATGAGAGGTGATACACTTGTGTGTGTGTGTGTGTGTGTGTGTGTGTGTTGCTTGGACAGACTATGCATCCTGAAACCACACACGTGCAAACGAAAGAGATAGATGGATTGACAGAAAGAGAGAGAGAAATGTAGCACATTCGAAGCTCAGTTAGTCAAACTGTTACAAAAAAAGGCGAGATTGGGCGAGGAAGTGTGAGGTATGTTTTAGTCTGTTTGCGAGTGGGTGTGGGTGTATGCGAATACAAAGAGAAAGCAACAGAGAAGACAGGTGAGGAGGAAGGACGTAGCGAAACTAAGGAGAAAGCGACAGAGAAAGAGTGAGAAGGGAGGATTTTAGAAAACGACACTCCACCCTTCCCCTATACGTATAGGAGCACAGAGAGATGCCACAGTAACATTTTCCATCAAGGGGATCAGAAAACAAAAGGGCTCTTCCACAAGTCCTTTTATTGTGAACTGGCCTAATCTCAACCACCATCAACCTTAATGAGTAGAGGAAAAGGCATCCACACACAGTTTCCAGTTGAGGCAGAGTGAGTTTTGTGATGCCTCTAAGCCGATTCATAATTATAATACGACTTTAATTAAAGATTTCTTTTTGTTGACTTTTTATTCCTATTCACAAAGCCACTCCTTTTATTCTCTGCTTTCATTTTCTTTACCTTGTTGACGTAACGCGAAGCAGTTTTCTGTATGCAAATAACTTATATTTACTGGACACTTAAGGGTAAATATAATATTGTGTGTATTTAACAACACATTTTGTTACCATATTTCGATCATTACGTGCTTAGAAGACATTCGGCATATTTCCCTAACGGATTTAAAATACATTTTATGGATAAATTATTATCAATATTCTCGTCAAGATCGTATGCTTGTTTATAGCATTGAAAAAGTATTGACTCAAGGTTAAAAATATGGAGAAAGTAGGACCAACGTTTTGCACTGTTTATGCTCCTAAGATTTCCCAGTGAAAACTATTAAATCAGTTCTAAATTTGTATTATTTTTCGAATGAAAGGTATAAATTGTTTATAGAATAAAGTCGTTAACATTTTGATGTCTGCTATACGATCTACAGTCACTGAGGAAGAAAACATCGCGTATTTTCAGATTCATTTCTCACACAATCCCACAGATGTGCTAATATGGACAAAGAAATATTTCACTAGCACACTTACTATTCCATATTGCGTAAGTATTCAGCTGAATTGAGATTTCTTTAACTTTTGTATGAAAGAAATAAGAAATCTCTACCCAGTTTGTAAAGTAACTTGTGTGTAGTACAATGTTATCTTTGTCAAATATTTATTTAGCATACGTTTCAGGGACACTGTGCAATGGATATAGTCTGCGAGATTGTCTCAGTATATGCTAGGAATTATGGATTATTCAAGGAACGCGAGAGTACCGTATCTTATAATGTTAAAGGTTTTCAGCACTATACATCCTCGCTTTGGACATCAGGACATACATAAGTAGGATTCAAAGCATCAGTTGCATTGTTCCAAATTATGGTATGTCGGATAAGCATGGCATCAAATGTTGCCAATGTTCGCAATCTATTCTCGGTAACTATTGTCTACTAGTGTAGGATACAGATGGATGTTTCATGTGTTTGGTAGAAATTTGACGACTAGGTCGTTGTACGCCAGCATGTAGCAGGGATATCATTGACGAGGTAATGCAAAACAGCTATGCATGACAAGGAGGTAATATGGCTGTAGTAGTGATGTACTTCGACTGGATGGATCCTTAAATGAAATTCCTCAACGTCAAGGACATTGAGTCTCACACACTCGACGACCTGTGGAAGTTTTGCCAAGAGGGATGGAAACAGAGTTGATCAAAATTTTGTGCAACAAAGTATTCTTCAGTAAAAACTTAGATGCAGGGCGGAGATAAAAGCTCGAACACACCTTTATATCGAACACAACCGCTGATGGTGTCTTGGAATTTCTTAACTTTTGTAGTGGTATCAACTTTGCTCTTGTAAAACATAAAACGACCTTCCGTATACATTTTTCTTGCAGTTAATTAAAGGCTAAGCGACGTTTTGAGTACTAGTTTGAGTCAACTATAGCTGATAATCTGTACTTCTGAGCCCACATATCGAGTGTCTACAACTAGATTGAATAGAATTGTCTTTGATGAAAATTCTGGTTATGTGTCCTACTTTCATCATTTGCCACACGAAGAGCCTGATGGTTTGTACTGCATAATATACTTTGACTTGTATATTAGACCAGGACGCTGATTTCCTCGGTTTGGAGTAGTACACTGTAGTCCGAATGAGTCATCATGTCAGTCCATTTACCCAATCTCTTCAATTTGAATACAATACCAATACTGTGTTCACTAACATCAGACACTAGGTTCAGCCGCAATGTAAAATATTATTCACGCACCTCACAAATCAGGTTCCTGATCAATCATCTCCTTCCGGTTCACATTGCTTAAAAGTCTCATAAGTGTTCTAGCCCAGGAAATATAGGTTTTGATCCACGATTGAATACCGTAAAGCTGTAATTTGGCTCAGTGGTACAGTTTATCCTGCTGATTGACATATATAAACTAACCAATACTCCTACGTTTGTTTCCCGCAGTAAAGAGTTAAAAATTTAAATTAGATGCCGGCCAGGAAATTAATGAAAATCGTACGTCCATTAGCCTTGCCACCGTTCTTATCATCATGCGGCCATAAATTATACTTCGCTGGAAAACGCATGGAAAGCAGATTCCAACGCGATAACTTGTGTTCCCATCGTGCATAAGCCATAGAAGAAAGAGACGAAGAAAACCCAACATTTTCGGAGAGAGGGAAATTATTAAGAAATCTTGGGAACTTAGAAAGGTTTATCTCACTGAGGTTTTATACATATTTTTCCTTATTAACACTAAATTAATATCGAAATGGCACCTTAAAGCTAGTCTCATCTGTTTGTTTCTTTGTTAAATAAGCAAAATTATAAGGATTTTACAAAAAAAAAAAAAACCTGAATTTCGAGGGACCAGACCCCGTAAATACGTCCCTGACGAGGCGTGCTACGGTGTAGGAGTTGATGCTTCAAATCGCCAGTGTTTGACTACAGGGTGAAAATGAAGCATAAGTGATTCCTTTCAATAAATCATAAAAAAATTAACTTTTTGTGTATTACATTTGTAGATGACGTAGATTCTCATAACAAAATTTCAGGGTAGTTTTCAATATGATCTCATTGACTTTCTCCTTGTAAGTAAAATGAAAAGTAATTAATGAATAACGACTTTTAAAAAATTAAATGCGTAGTTTTAATTTCCTTATTTTTTAATATTATCCTTTTCTTTTCAGCTGTTGAAATATTGTGTAATTTACACTTTAAAAGAGCTATATTTGAGTAAAGAGTGTTCATAAATTTTGAAAATAATATGTTCACGTTGTCTTATCGACAATTCAAATATTGATCATTAAAGTGTTAACATATATATGGCACATTATGCTATAGAAACGTATGTTAAAGTAGTCATACAAAAGTTAATTAAAATTTAAATTCTTGCAAAATAAAGCAGACTATAAACATCAAAGAAAATTGTTTTAAAAATAGTGACGCGTTAGAAAGTTTTTCAAGTTTATAATTACACCCATCTGTTGAGGCAGCTGTAAAAATAATAAACGAAAGCTTTTTATTTTTCTACATTCTTTTTATGTCATATAAAGTCTGTACTTGATGTTATGGATGGCAATGTTTTTACTAACTTCTGTTCTATGAATCCTTCACGTACTGATTTTTATTATCTTTCAGATACTTCATAGCTCATAGTAACACAATTTTAATATGCCTATAAAGCTCACAACTTCTTGCTCCATTGCCTATATTAGGTAACATCTGGTAGTAATTTTCTATAGTTTGTCCAACGGTAATATATATATTACCAATTTCATATGTCAGAATCCGACACGTATTACAAATTATATAAGAAAGAAAGAAACGAAGAAGTTTCTATTGATGAGACCACGTTCCTAGTATTGATCTTCGTATGTCTTTCTTTGCATGTTGTAAACAGATTTTGAACAGACGTTTCTCAAGAATAGACTCTGTCTGTCTGTGCCTCTCACAAAATACCTTCCCCGTTCATTTTTTTTATCGAATGGGGAGAACATGGGAAATTGTACACTGGTCACAGCTTATATCTGAAATGCGATTCTACCGAGAAATATAATGAAATTGAAATAAAATGAATGATTTTGGTAACTATACAGCACGACTTACAATTAAGGAATAAAAAGCAAGTTTCATTTACAGTAATTCTCATTTTAACAAAATTAAAGCTTAATGGTTTTTTTTAGAAGTCCATATGTGCCATAGGACTACTCCAATTTCCCCTAATTCTTTCAGTTCCTAAAAAGTGTGAGTGTCTCCAACTTAAAAATTTAATCTAAGAAAACAAATCCTGACATCTATACTTACACCTCCAGAATTCTAGTCTTCACACTGACATTCTCTTCCCCGGAAGTTTTCACGGATACCTTGATTTCAACGATTCTGAGATATTATTGCGTTTCTGACCTATACTTCTGATGTAACTTTAAACTATATAAGCGTTAGTTCAGTAAACCAAGATATTTCGAACTGCTTTGTTTTGATTAGTATCTATCTATTAAAGGAGGGTAGAAATGGTAGCAGTAGCGTCGTGAATTCATTTACTATTCATGTTATTCCCCTGAAGAAAACCATAGTTGATTTAGAACAATACGGCTAGAAAGTTGATACCAAACCAGCACGATTTTCTTGGAGGATCCAGTGTTTGAACCAAAACCATTTTGGATCTGTAATCTGGCCTTTGAATGTAGTTATAATATTTTTGTAACCTAATGACTAAGCTATTAGAGTATAGGCATTAGTGACTGAAAACCCAAAATGTACAAAATAACACACTTATTAAATGTTTTTGTACAAATCTTTGTTGAAAATTTCACGGAGACTCACTAAAGTGAAGAATTTAGTATTATTTGGTAGCTCCGTTATTTAAAGCTATTTAATATCAGATAGAAATATCGATACGTACACCCGTTGCCCCGTAGTCCCCCCCCCCCGTAACTTTTATCTTCTTTTCTAGGCTACTAAAACCGGTTATTGATACAAAAGTTGAGAAAAAGTGCACAGAAACAAGTTTTTTAAATTATGATCGGACGTGAAAACTCCACAAAACGGATGAAAAAAAGAAGCAATTGAGGTGCTCTAAAGATGGCTTTCTAACTTAAAAGAAGTTCAGGGAAGTCCGGTAGTTTCAGTAAATAACATTTTATATTAACAAGAAACCTGGCAATTGTGTGTTAATATTTAGTTTATATTAGTTCTAAGTTAAATTTTAATACGGGGGGCGGGGTATTCAACAAATAATGTCTGTGACAGAAGGAGTTAAACCACAATTTTTGTACGTCAGTATATTGTTGTGCAAGACTTTAGTAGTAAGTGTTAAAAAATTAAACCCTCTGTCACTGGCAGTTATTTGTTTTTTTCATCGAGACTTGATTGAGAAAATGCAGAAAACTGAAGCGCAAGTGCATCTATAAGTTAAGGGAACAAATGAAAGGCGCTGGGAGCAGATCTTGGGAAGTAGGGAGGATGCTGAAGTAGCTTGAAACCTGCAGCTTCAATTGCAATAATGGAAGACCTGAATTGGAAAACATCCCAAGTCCACCGGAGTATGTTTTTCAGGAGGAACGAAAACCAGTCCAAGGTCTTCGTATGTTATCCTATTCAGCGGAAATTATTTTGTATTAAAAAAGGGGTTCTGTGGTGGTATTAGGATGTAATATTTAAGCAAGTGGATAGTCCTTGGAATATAGATACCGACGAACATAAAAAAATGAAAATACAAAAAAGTGGACTTGGGATATTTTGCAATTCAGGTCTTCAATGTGTTTTAACTTCTTTGGACCGGTGCATTATCCTGGCGCAGGACGACTTCCCTTACTCTAGTCTTTCCCGGGACTGCATTCCTTAGTTTTGGAATTAGCTGTTTCTAGTAGTGTCCAGTGATCATGTGTCTTTATTCGAGATATAATCATTTAGGTTAACTTCCCTGGTTGCTTTCATTCAGGATCATAATGGTATATCTAGGTTTCATCCATGATTACATATCTGGCAACAAACCGTTCATTGTTTTGCTTAAACATGGATAGCTTGGTTTCTGATGCACGACCAATAGTTAACAAGTTAGGACTCTCGCCCTACCTCAAAAACGTAAATAATAGTATCACTGTCAGTGTCTGAAAATTTTCATCCTTGCTGCTAAAGCCTTGAATCACAATATACTAACGTACAAAAGCCGTGGTTCAACTACTCCTATGTCACGACAATAATTGTTGCAAAAAACCTTAATTATTCGACAAGAAACAGGAAAAAAAGCCATACTCATTTATGGAAAAGTGTTAAGAACCATAACAATGAAACACCTAAAGACAGGTGGTTACTACGTTGATGCATATCTTTATTTCTTCATTTCTTCATTTCTTCAACCATTTTTGTGTTTTATCACAGCTACTCTAAAAATAATACTACTTGCCTTTCGTGGAGAAATAGTTTCATTTTGTGTAGATACATAAATTTTCTCTTGATAAGTGTCAGACATCTCATAAGCATGCAAAACTAAGAAAATTAAAATACTCAGTGACTGACTATTGTAAGAGTTTCGGTCATTTTGAAGTTGGTTGTACTACGAGAACAAACAAGAAACGTACCGTTTTAGGATAGATCAGCTTCTCTACACAAAATCCGCATTAAATTTAGATTGTGTTTTGTACGTACCTGCAAGTAAAGAGAAAATTTCATTAGTCATGAAAGGTAGAAAAAATACAGTCAAATTTATTTTTTTTATATGGTAACTCGTGTGACTTGGAAAGTTATAATCCAGCATTATTTCAATGAAATGTATCTCTAAATAATATAGATATAAAATACTCTAGGATGGTGGAAATTGAGCTGTATCTCGAGAGTGCTAAAAAGTAAATAAATTTGTATGTAATAAATTAAGATTCTTGAGTTTTGTAATTGGTATGAATGGGTCTAAACTAGGGCGCATTCATCTTTGGTGATGTCTAAAAAAGAGTTGAGCTAATTGATGTTTATACTGAGAAACGGATTGTTTTTCCCGAAATAAGAACGCAGTCGCAGACACAAAATCATTTTAATGAGAATAGTTTACATCCAAGTAAATAAGGATAGGAGTATGGTGGGCGAAAGAAAACTGTAAGCCTGAGAACTTGCAGGTGTTGACATAAATTTTCTGGGCACGGAACAGTTCTTCAACTCCAAACCTCAGTACTTTTATCGGCGTGGGATTAATCTCTTACCAGAAAAATGATAGGCTGTCATCGATTACGTTGGCGATTATTCACAGTCCTAGATGAGTTCCATTTTGTGCTGTTTTTACATCTATATGCACACACAAAACAGATAGAAATTTTTTGCACGTACCCAATAGATTCTTTTCTTGTAAGTTACCTTGGTAAAGCTAATCGCTGAAAACAAACCTTATTGCATTATGATAGCAATATCGATTTAATCGCTTAATCGAGCCAATTAGGTGATTAATTTTTAAAATAGATCGATAAAATTTGTTTAATCGATTAATCTAGTCGATTACAATAAACATTAATAAAAGTGTTACACTGAACTAAACAATGTTAAAATATATTTTCTCACGTGCTCAATTCTCGCACCACCTCTCAGCTCGTCAACGCATGTTCATTATTTATTTTATCTTTTGAAGAAACTTTCTCTTGTTTCTCACAAAACGTATTGTTTTCAGCTTTCGTAAACAAGCTCCACAACAATCAACTTTAGTTTACTAAACTCGTTAAGGACGTATAATGATAAAAATATTAATATGTTGCCATGGAAACGTAACCAGTGGCATATATTACATACAGTATGCTTCACAAGCATTTGTAGCAGAACATAAGTTTAGCAGAAAACAGAACTCTCACAGCTCAGCCTTCAGAGTGAACTCTTGTTTACCAGTACATAACACTGATGGTTAGTTGTTGGAGTGTGATTGCTGGCTCTGCAGAAATCGTAGTCCAGTAAACCTACTCCAAAATGTGGTCCAACCTGGATCTAATTGTAACAAAAATAATTTCTTCACCATTGTGTTCCTTGGACTACTGGAAAGAACATACTAAAATTCTAGAACAAGCTAAGTATGAGAACATCTTCAAAATGGCGGATCCAATATGGCGGCTGATGCCAAGTATAGTATAACACATTTGTCTAAATAACAAAGTGTCGGTTGTTCTGATCAAAAAAGTGTGGGAACCAAATTTATTGATATTGGAATAAGCTTTCAAACGCTGTTTTAAAAATGAAATAGGTTAAACCAGTTCCAAGGTAAAAAAATATGATTCGCGCAAATATTATATATTTTATATGCAATACGGAGTGATACTCTTATTGTCAGGAAAATCTTTATCTAGAGAAGTAATGGGATATTTTCTAGTTGATATTGGATTGAATGCTCTTCTCATCAACTGCACTTTTTAGTCGCTAACATTTAGTAGCGCAGATTCCTTGTCGGCATCAACTGACTGTGAGAATATGGATACAAAACCAGAAAATGTAAGAGGTGTTTCTCCCTGTTTGTATGAAAAATATTTATCAAAAGGTATTCCTCCACAAGATCTGATGTCAAATGTAACACTCTAGGCGATAAAACAGAAGCTAGATTAAAATAGGTGCACTTCGCTTAAAGGACTGTAAATTGGAGCTTGGAATTCAATATATAAACATGATTGATATTTTAAGAATATTCATACGAGGTGAACAAACTGGGGACTGGCAACTTTATTCATATTTTGCTGCTTCTGGCCATAATAACTACGGAAAATCCATGTATATACCCCTTCAGCAAATGATGGATCTAGAAAAGAAGGACACTGAAGTATACAGGCTTTTGTTGGTGGTCATGGTGTTGTACGCAGAACTGACTGATACTGGGCTGGCTTTTAGCAATTGAGCAAGTCCTCATGAGAAGTGTGAAATCTACTGTTGGTTTGACTCATGGCTCAGGATTGGAAGAATCTCTATGTCATATATGATTGCTTAGAGCTCAACATAACTGTGCAAGAATTGACATCCCTTGAATATTACACTAGTTACCAGCACAACCAATGAACTGAATCTAGACAGGAAACTTATTATCTGCCTTAAGCCATGTATTACTTTCGTGGAGGTAGTGCATATGTAAGAGCAAGAATTCTATTGAAGCAGTAGCACAACTAAGGTTTTCTTTTAGTCCTTCTTACGTCAATACTGAGTGTATAGCCAAATTGAAAATGGTTCTTGCAGAAGATTTAATGGGAGACTAAATGAGTGGAGTGATTTGAAAACATATTTGCCCTAAACTCACGAGACTAAATTTAAATATGTGAGATGTATTGACAAAAGAAAGGAAATTGGTTGGCAAAGTATTTCTGAGAGTGAAATAGCACTCAAATTCCAGTACAACCATCATAAAGAAGAAGTTGAATTTTGAGAGGGACGAAGTCGAAGTTGAAGAAGATTCCACTCACAGTCAGAACAAGATTGCCCTTTTGCTCCTTACGATGGAGATCGAAGTTTACAAGTCATTGTTTGGAGTGAAAGATAACTTCATAGACCCTCAAAAGTGGTAGATAACGAATTATATCCATCTTTCACACCTCGCAGGTTTACGATGACGAAGTTCTGCATTCCAACCACTTCAGTTACCTGTGAACAAACATTTAGTAGTACTGGTAATATTGTTAGGAAGAGGAGAGAGGCTCTTAGTTTTGAGCATGTTTATTAATGTATTGACATATTTGAAGTTTTAGTGCAAGGGGATCTGATTGTAAGTAGAAATGTTTGTTCCTCAAACTATAATAAGTTATCAATGCCAACAGTACTTGATAATTACTTGCAATATAAATAAAAAGTACGTTCTTTTGAAGAGAACAGTCCTTTTGTGGAATTATTTATTACATTTGTATTATGATAATATTCTATGTAACAACTTATATTAATAATGTTATTGTAATTATTTGAAATCGATTAAAATTAATCTTGTTAACCGATTACACGGATATAAGAGATGAAACTTTCTGTGAGTTGTACGGATTTCAATACGTGTTGTCACACAATTTGTACACAATGATTCCAAAAACCAAACTAGTATTTCTCCATCACGTAACGTTTTCTCATATATTTCAATTTAAATATTAGTTAGGCACACTTAATTTCTTTTTATTTAACAGTATTATGTCGGAATCTCGTACACTTGAAATTTCCGCACATAATGAAACTTTCATTCGAATTAGGACAATTATTTGATAAAATGAATGTAAGGAAGGTATCCTGTAAAATTTTACCTTGTATGTTGCATTACTGTTTCGTTAAACTGCGCCTTTTTGACTGTAGACAATGTGAAGTTGTAACCTCTGTTATATACATCTCCATTATCCAACAGAAGTGCGCCATCATATTGATATTCCACTTTGCTTGCTACCATTTTCCAAATTCCTCAATGTCCTGAGGAAACTCCTCCCCTTGTTCCTCACCACGGTACCGACAATCTCAAGGAGGAAGTCAAGGTGAGAATGTACAAAATATACTTTTAAATGTATGTTGCATCCAGGCTATATCTTTTCTAATATAGGATTCACTATTTCTTCATCATTGGAATCTTTGTAATTAACCAAGAAATTTGGTAGTCACATACCTAAATCCAATGTAGGCTTCTCTTTCAATTGGTCTCACTGTAGTTTTGAATTCTTCGTCTTGTAACAATTCCCTAATATTAGTACCTACAAAAATTCCTCCTTCAGTTTATTTAGAGACAGGTAGTTCTCACGCAGGTACTTGAAACTGTCACCTTCATTTTTATGGTCATGGCGAACTGCTTCATTAGGCTAAGTTTAATGTGCAGTGGTGTTAACAGCTAATTTTTTTTAAGCAACTAGAGACTGATACAGGTCGTCTTCATTCCTACCTCCAGCATTTGTCATTTTGGCCAATTTGTTTTCTCCCAGTGCTCATGACTAGTTCTACTGCTCCAGTCGCATAGGAAACAAAGGAAATTTGTGTATCTCCTTGTAGACCGAGCATTATATCTATAACCTTAAAGTTCTCACAAATCTGCAACCATAGTCTGAGTACTTCATTTTGTTCAAAATTAGTGCAAGTGTTTAATATGTTTCACGGACGTAGACAGAATATGAAAGTGAGACAGTTTCTATTTGTTGCCATTATGGAGAAAAACTGCTTTTAAGCTTTGCTTGGAAGCATCAATGAGGAGTCGCCAATCAGTCACACAATATTCCTCGCATCCCAGTTCACGAAATAGACTACGAATAACACTGCAGTATACCAAAAAGAATTCTTCAGAAAATTACTGTGAAGACACTCTTTCTCGATGTCAGTACCATTAAAATGACGTTCCAGGTGCTAGAAAATTTTGTTTCGTAGTCTGTGCCCTAAATGTTCTGCAGATTGTTTTGAGAGGCCTAGTTCCCTTACTATGTTATTCAGTTCTGAATTTGTAAAAGGTTCACGTGCAATTGGCTATACTGGTTGATAATCTGTATCTTCGCGGGCAACATCACTCTCACTATTGTCTGATTCGAAGCGTTGAGGTTTAGAGTAATTGGCGGTTTTGGAAAAGAATTTTCTGGTCCATGAAGAACAAGGAAGATCGCAGATTTGGGTAGGTTGTGTATCTTTCAGGTTCTTGGAATTGTAACCTTTTACGCTACATTAACAGAAATAATAATCACTATTATGCACAGTGGGTCAGATGATCTAAGGAGTCGCGCATAACCTAATTTTTCAGAATGAATGTTTTGTGATAAGTAACAGTTCCATAATTCTACAAGACCCCAAGGTTTTCCCTGTAGCTTTACATTCGCATTGTTTGTATGCATTCAAAGCGAAGCTTTTCTTTGTGTTGTTATTACATTAAGAATGTCATTCACGTAAGCAAAATATTAGTTCATTTTCAGTAGCTCATAAAACAAAAACCACATTAGAAATTCAGACGATATTTGGAAAAAGTATCAGTATGGGTAATTACTTAGTGTTGCAATTATTATTACATACATTAATCATATACATTCCAAATTATCACGATGAATATGAGGTGGTGTAAATGAATCTCTGCAAGTTCTTGTAATCAGTATCAGCGGTTACAATATGTGCCCGTCAGAAAATGTACCACGATATACACCTGAAATTCAAGCATTGTTGAAGTTTATAATATGTTACGTGTAACATGTGGAAACTATAGCTGCCCATGTGTGCTCCTTTACAAATGGCAGTAAAAATGTATCATGCCATGATGGGTTTAAACTTGACTGATTTTGCACAGAAGTTAGCAACAATAGTTTACACCTTTAAAAACTACATAATATTCACACATATATAAAAATGTTTCATGGAATAAATGTGTGAAAGATAATGTGACTTATTACTGTGAAATTAATGTTTGTTTTGGCAGACCCCTCTCCTGCTTCAACTAGATATTGCGGGCCACTGAAAATACACTTCAAGAAGAAAAGTGTAGCTCAAATGTATCAGGATATTTCATATACAGAAAGTGGAATACAAAAGTTGAACTCAACAGCAGTGAGTTTCTAAGGAAATATTGTTCATATCAATCACAATATGCTTCTCATCATAATAGACGGCAAAGTCTGTAATGCAATAACATCAACAGCTTCTTCTACGAAATGTTACGTTTGCAGTGCTTCACCAACCCAAATGACCGATATTGATAAAGTTAGAAAGGGGTCCATTAATATTGATACCTTTCAATTGGGATCGCTCTCCACGCATGGATTCGCATTTCCAAATGCCTTGTGCACGTCTTATTTTGGCTTGATATTTTTAAAAAATGGCAAGTTAGGAGACAAAATAAACAGAACTTCATAGTAAGTAAGGAAATTATACGTGAAAAATTCCAAAATGAAATGAATCTTCGGTGGACCAACCCAAGCATGATGGAAGTGGGATATCTAATGATGGTAATACGGCACGGAGATTTTTCCAAGATCCAAGTCTGTCAGCAGCAATTACTGGGATTGAAGAGGTACTTATTGAGAGGTTTAGTGTTGTGCTGGGAATTATATCATGGATCTTGAATTTAACATCAGTGTTCCTGCATTTGGTGAGTATAAAGTATCCGTGGTCTACATGCCTGCCTCTGTGCATAAAATTATGCTTCATGGTCCTTCAATAATTTCTGCTGCAGTACTCCCCATTGGATAATTAAGCGAAGAAGCTAAGAAAGCACGAAATAAAGACTTGAGGCGATTCAGGCAGCATCATTATAGGAAAATGTCAAGATATGCTACAAACGAAGATATGCTTTTTAACTTACGTACTACATCTTCTTCAATAAGACCTCTGAAGGGAAAGAGAAGCAATCTTACAGCAGCAATGCTAGCCTTCTGGTGGAGCCTTCTCAAATTACATCAGCAGAAGAGAGTCGCAGAGATGAAAATGACGGTGAATACAGTAGTAGTGATAGTGAGGGAAATAGCACCCATCCATCTCTGATAGGCAGATCATGATGATACGTGTGATTAACTTGTGTCAATGCAATAATGTGTGGTAACTAAAGTCTAACTTTCACAGACTTATACAGTATTTAACTGTAGAAACGCATATCAAAATTTCAACTGCATGACGTATGTGGTAGTGAGAGTTAACTGTGTACTTTTTCACCCACACAAAGCATAAAACAAAGGTGTAAACATTATTAAATTTATATAGTCTATTCATTATTTATGTATTTTATGTACCACTGCTCTATTTGTATTGTAGGTATGATTAACATATCGTCGTACCACATGTTCAATTCTCTTCTTGTACGATTTGCTGATGTTAAAAATGTCTGATTTTCAGTAAATCAATCTAATTCACTCCATTTCTCCGTTTCCTTTCATTCTTGGCCATATATAATGCATCACAATCATTGGTCAATCGTACATTAATTATGCGCACAAAATTCTCAATTTCGGCCCACTGTGTAATGGTTTGTACAATCTCGCCACAGCATAGGTATTTCAAAAAGAAGGCAACACACAGTTACAAGTAATACTTTTTCGGAATCTCAATCAGTCAGGGCAACTGAAATGACTTATAAACAACGTGAAATAGGGTTTAACTCATACATTCTGGTTGCTTTATCTCCTACAAATCCAGCGTGTACAGTACAAAACATACAGAGAAATTGAAGTAGACACTTGGATTTGCGAAGAAACCGTGGCTGATAGAAAATTTTCATAATGATGTTGAATTCAGGAGTTCCGAATTAGTAAAGAACATATGCAAGTTATGAAACAACTGAACCTTCGCTGCCCAGTGTTATTATTCTTTTATTTCTCGCACATAGACAAGCATACTTTCTGAACAGATTGAACAAATTTTATCGTTTATTTAGTAAGGAGATCTAAAAGTCATGAATACTGAAGAGAATTAAACAAGTATTGTGGTCACCTAATAAGAAATTCTGTGAAACTAGCAAGTTGGTGATTAATCAGTCTCGGTTGATTGTAAGAATAATTCAGCTAACTTTAATGTCTTGAACATTTTCAAAACTAAATCCTCAACAAATCTGATGTATCTATGTCCCACAATTGCGAATAGAACAATTAAAATTTTATTAGCCACTATTCTGTCGACTTGAACAGAATGGAGTTTCATTTTCAGATCCTGAACGAGCATTTCAGATACACGTAATTATATGATTGTTTTTATTATCTTTGATTAATGATAGTCTATTCAAATGCTCTTATTTACAACAACTAAAAACCTGAATTTCCCAAACTTAGAAAATAGAACATCAAAGTTTAAAGTCCAAATATGGTTGCTGTCTGACATTTTTACTGATTTTGAAAGTTCATCATTGGTACAGGATTAAATCAATAACTCTTAATAACTTAATGAATCAATAACTCAATAATACAGGATTAATCAATAGGGAACAAATTTTACTTAACGTACAAAAATCACTGAGCGCTTCTTCATTTCCATCTATATTGTAAGAAATTAAACGCTTATTTTTCAATTTTTTGTTCTCGTCTTTTTTAATCTGTTCGTTCCTTTCCTGTTCAGAAAGATTACTTATTTAATAACTCTTGTACACTCTTTAAGAACAAATTTGTTCATAATATGTCCTGAAAAGCCCAGGGAACCCATTTCTGCGTCAAACCTCTTCAGTACATAGCGAGAAGAGCGACGTACTTCAAGTGTCTTTGTTCAGTTGTTAAAATCAATAAAACGAGTTAGACGACCTGAATTCGTTCTCCTAGCTTCTTTGTTAAACGACCAAAATTGCTTGTTGATACTCTTGTTTGTAACAAGTATACAAAAATTCTATAAGGAAAGAGTTCAAAAATATGAACTGAAAAAAAATATATACAAAAAATGGTGAAAAATTAAGTGATTTAGGGTAAACAAACGATTTTAAAATGTAAAAGAGGTGAACTTTTCTCGAGTGTAGAAAGCGATGCAATTCTTTAATTTATTTCATCTAAAAAGGACGTTGTGTTCAGAGATATATATGAAGTAAAGTTAATTCCAATGAGAAAAAGGACCAGCGTACTTGAACCGGTGATGTTGAACAGTAAAGAAAATGTCTGTTAAAGGCTGAGAGATCTTTTTCGTGTCACGAGGGACGTGCAGGATGAGCAGAGACATAGATAAAGAGAGGAAGAGAAACAGAGAAAGCATTTTGTAGGACTATTTCTGTTGACGAGGCTACGCTGGTTACAACAAGGCATTCCAATACAGCTAATTTCACTTTATCACAGTTGCCATTACCCGGAAGTTCGTGTTGCAATTTAAAGTGAGCTTATTGTG
>JAGDQP010031306.1:0-17670 GCA_022664845.1 Lepisma saccharinum
ATTAAACCCTAGATTACAAATACGTTTTGGTTTTTGTGAGATATTCCGGGTTGCTCAGTTCTCAGTGTTGCGAACTTTTATAAAAATAAATTTTAAAAATCTTCCATATCGTATCTGCCTCAAACTTAGCTTAAACATCATTCAATACAATAGAAGAAAGTTTTGGGTATCCCTGGTCTCAAACACCCCAGTCGTCAGTGTTGCCAACCTATTTTAAAATTCTACTTATAAAATAGTGTTTATTAATACAAATGTACACGTGTGCATTGATTTACATTAAATTTGACATACATGTTCATTAGGTACTGAGACAGGTCATTCAGGTACTCGAGGTACCGTAGTTTGTCAGGGTTGCTAAACGATTTAAAAAATCTAGATTTCATATTTGTTACCGTTGAACGTATCGGCATTGATTTACAACAAATTTGACATGGGACAGTTTATGTGGGCACTTCCGGCGCCGAAGTAGTCAATGTTGGCAACCAATTTCAGAAATAAAATGTTTAATGGCTTCCATATCGTTGAACGTATTAGGACCAGACTTCGTAGTTACGTACTGGGACGCGTCATAGAGATACTTCAGGTTCCACAGTTGACAGAGTTACCAATCAATTTTAAAAATTAAATATTTACTACTTAAATACAGTTCGACGTATCCGCACCCAGCTTTGAGTATACATATTCGATATAGTCGGAACATACTGTGGTTGTTCCCTATATACAATCACCCAAATGTCAACGTTGCCACCCTATTTTAAAATACAATTTTTCAAATGTCCCCCATACTGTTACGTGCCGATAGCTATTCGTATACTTTCAAAAAAGTGCGTGGGGAGCCGCGGGACGTGGCTACGTTTGGATATGCTTTGAAATAATACTTCTTAGAGCCCTATTGCAACAGACTTATTAGAAGAAACCTATAGGTAGACGCTTGTTTGTA
Source organism: Lepisma saccharinum (assembly GCA_022664845.1). Taxonomy (NCBI): domain Eukaryota; kingdom Metazoa; phylum Arthropoda; class Insecta; order Zygentoma; family Lepismatidae; genus Lepisma; species Lepisma saccharinum. The sequence continues at coordinate 941 of JAGDQP010031306.1, forward strand.
ACAGTATTCATTATGCGTTTATACATCTCTTTTGAAATATGCATATAACAAAATATTTTGTTGTTAGACTGTCTCTATCCGTATATATTTTCATAGTATATGGGGCGAGGTTTGGAGCCCGGGGCATGGTAGAGCAATTCTATCGACCTTTTATAGTGAAACACAATGTACTAGTAAACCCAAACATATATCTCTACCCTGAATAGAAGCAGGTTATTTCCCGGGATTTTGAGCTAAAGATAATTGATTTGTGCGGACAGTAATTGTAATGAAAAATAGATACATTCCTTGAATATTTCCATAATTAGAAATTAACGTTTTGTATATACGGAGTGAGAGCATAATTCGGTAAGAATTCATAGTTTTTCAGTTTACAGTAAAGATGTCTTCGAAGTTGTATATATCTCTAGGAAAGGAACTTAAATTCCTATAGTTCAAAACATTTCTGCAGTTCCCTTTAAGTTTATTAGAATTTTATTACAAACTAATTGTATACGAAATAACTTCAGTCCATAGGTTCTTAGATCTCTTACGTGTTTGTCATGGTGAAGATATAGGAAGTATAGCAATGTGGCACTGAATGCATAAATAATCCCATCATTTGCCTCGTAAAGTTGCAGAAAAACAAAGCAATAGAAAATTGGATGAATGTGTGAAAGCTTAACTCCAATCCTGTTGATTGCATTAATTATCTGAAGCGTAAAGCATTAAATACTTACTTTGTGAAAACAATGACATTTAAAAAACATGAAAATGAACTGAAAAAAGGTTCCTGAGCACCAAGCTGAACTTTGGTTTTGCTGTGCCTTGCTGCTGTGTTAGTTGATCTTTGTCCTGCTTGTCTAAGGATGAACTTTTTACTGCTTGCCTAAGATGAACTTTAGACTGCTGCGTAGAGATGAACTTTGACCGATCAATATTCAAGGAGTAGGAATTCGGTTTCTCAATGTAATCTGATACTTGTCTGCATATTTCAATGAATTAACCACAATATACAATTCTTGTTGGATAGAAATCTTACATTTTAAATCTAAAACAATAATATTAGTTTGAAGAATTAAATGAATTTCATGGTTCTTGGTTCGTGCCCTGTTACCTACAAAGTATACAACATTTTTATCTTTATTACATATTTACATAATAAAATATTTCGTGTAATAAACCTCATACGACAATGGTATCCTTGGTATTCCTGGGTACTTTGGGAGGTAAAGGCAGCCGAGCGGGACTGGCCACTCCACCTCACCTCGTGCCGTGTGTCGAGAATATGTGGATCGCTACCTCCACATACCCCAAGCGCCGTTCACGGCGCGTGCGCGTTGCACAGGGCATACCTTTACCTTTTATATAATAAATAGCTTTGTCATTGAATTTTAATAAATAGCAAATTTCATCAAATTCTACAATTTCTAAAGGGCATATGAATAGACCGGAAGTGCGATTGAAACATTATAGATGCTTCTGCAGAGGGAGTACCTATCATAACCCCTACCGATTTTATAATTTTAAGAAAATGTTTTAAACGTTTTAAACACTGTTTTCTTCCAGTCTATAAAAAACGTGTTTAAAACAAAAAAGATTAAAAAACACGTTTTAAGCATATGTTTTGTGTTTTCTTTAAAAAAAACATATTTTGTTTAACCCTGGTTTCTCCTATATGAGCCATTCACCTAGAAAGAAAGTATTTTGTGAAACTGTATAGTTTCTTACAAAATTTGTGCCCGAAATAAATTTCTTTGCTTCTCAAAACACTTCTTATAACTAGACTACTTTCTGTCCACTTTCGTATTTTAATAATATTTATGTGATTTAGCTTTAAATATGTTTAATGTCAACTCCTTGGAAAGAAACTCATTTTTAACTTTATGTTTGAAACATGTTTTCCATATTAGTGTTTACTTGTCCACTTAATTTTAAGCAATTATTCTTTGCAATAGTTGATTTCGCAACATAAATCCTAATTAAATTGAAAGTAAAGCTTTTGGTATGAGAATTACACTTACGCAAACACATTTTTATCAGCTCCAGGGTTTGACAAAATAGTTGTAATAAAATTGTGAATCTGGTAACACTGCATATCATTTTCGCATGCGCTAGACATGAGGCAGCCATCTTATTGTTAGTCTTGTTTGAGTGGAACGACAACGAAGACGCTTCTACAGTCGAGTCAGAGTTAGAATCAAGTGTGTCTCACGTATTCATCATCAACTCCATGGAACTCGTGATTGTATTTTATTTTAATTTATGTTCCCTTTAATCATGATTATATTTTAAACACTTTATTCATGCTTCATTGTAGAATTCCATTGTCACTGTAAGGAATATGCGAACGAAAAAGGCAAAAATATCAATTCCATTGGAAATTACTTTATATTCTGAAAATGGAATTGATAAATATTGATAAATAATAAAATATTTATCGATAAGTACGTTCAGTATCTATCTATAATGTCTGCAAGATACCTAAAACTATCGTCTTTTATATTTTTAAATGGTTGTTTTTTTCACTATCCAAAAAACAACTATTTCTGGAGAATGGCCCATAAACACCATATTTCATTCCTTCCACCTAATTTTATATACAACTTCTTTTTCCTTTCCTCCTTATGTCTTCATCGCCTTCTTGCTATCCTAAGGACCTTTCTACCTCTCTCTTAAATACCTACCTTTTCCCTGCAACTTCTTACACCTTTTCTTCTAAATAGCTTTTGTTCTTCCTTCAGTTTCTCTTTCCATACTCTTTATTCCACATCATCTCTTATTTGCTTCCTCATCTTCGTTTTATGTACTTTTTTTCCTATTGAGCTTTTGATTCTTGTCTTGTTCATTGCATCTGTTTACTTCCAGTCGCTGTTCTTGTCTTCTTTTACTTATTATATTCCGTGATTAACATTTCTAGACCTGCTTTTCTCAAACTTTTCCATGCCGCGACCACTTTTACCGTGCTTCCTGCCCGGCGACCCTCAAAAGTAATTTTCTTGTTTATAATAGGCGGTTTTGTTTCACTTTGTATTAAAAAGCTTCCTGACGGCTTTCTCTCTCTCTCACACACACACACACAAATATTTGAATTCTATTCATGGTCTTTAGGCATCTAAAGTTCAGGCCGAGATAGAGGAGGGGAAAGGATACGGGAGGGTGTCGGCCAGGGACTATGTTCAAGAAGCCATCCCGGCATTTGCCTGCTGTGATTACGGAAATACCGTATATTATAAATACAGTTCTTACGCTAATAATAATAAATATATATAGATAGATAGATAGATAGATAGATAGATAGATAGATATAGATATATAAGAAACTGTCTGTGTGTCAAAGACTAGGTCCCATTGGCCAGTGGTTGAAGAGAAATTGGCGGGAAAATTTAGTAATAGGATTGTGTGTGGATGGCCACTTATGCATCTCTGGTGCTATTTTACTCTCAATGCCGCGCACTACGGTGATACTACCGACATCTGCACATCGTTACACCTATATCCATCAAGATGTCGACACCGATACATGATTAAAATTAACTGGAGTTTCTGAGACTACGTGCTCCCTGAATAACTTTACACACACTATTCGTGTGCCATCTACGGAATTTACCTCTACACTTCTACTAGTGTGGGTTGCTGGTGAATATGAGAATAGCGACCCGTGCGGATATCAGTGTCAGTTAGTGCGCGGCATTGAGTGTAAACTCGCGCCAGATATTCTTAAGTAGTGTACCGCAAACAATGCTATTCATAACTTTTTTCGCCAATATCTCTTCAAGCACTGGTCAATGGCACTTAAACATTGATACACAAACTTAGTTTTTTATGCTGATTTTATATATAGCGTAAAGTGACAGCATGTCTGCTTTTACGCCAGATTTAGGCTGACTTTACATTCGACCTTGCTCCACAAGTACTTGCAAATCAGTTTCTTGATTGCTAAACTAATTTGTTTGAATTTTCTTCCATTGCAGACATCCTCCCAATATGCCAGTCCGGATACCCACCTACCCGGGAGTTCCTCCTGCAGCTGGTCGAGAATCTGCTGCAGTTTGTGAAGGAGACCAACGACCGCAACGAAAAGATCCTTCGTTTCCATCATCCAGAGGACATGAAGAAAGTACTTGATCTCGATGTTCCAGATAAGCCTGTCAGTATGGACCAACTATTGCAGGACTGCCAACAAGCACTCAAATACCAAGTTAAAACAGGTAAGTATTCGTTTCTAAACTTATTGTTGGCTACACATATTATTAAGAAACGTAGTGTGTGAGTAACTCAGTGAAGTGAATGTATGAAAATGGGAACGTGCGTTTACGTAAACATTACAAGTATTTAACACTGAATTAAAGATACGGGTTTTCTTGCACAAGTATTGTTCCTCTATATATTTTCTATGGGCTAGATCTAGAACTTCAATTTGTAATTGATTGTACAACAGACATTTTCTGAAGAAACCATTCTCGCGTGGGGGTAGGACGCCACTTTGTCAATAATAATTATGACTACAATATCAGTATTATAATACGCTAGCGCTATGTAGGCTCCCATTCTAGGCCAAACTATACTATAAGAACTCAAACTCGCAAAGAAATCGCTCAAATAATCATAAAAGAAATTGATGTAGATAGAGTCTTGGAATCTATATTATTGACAATGTATTTACCAGTATAAGGAAGATAATGGAAATTAGCTATTGAACTACATGGTGAGTGAAGTAATTGTATGACAATCATACCATGTGTATTTGGTATCATTGATTTAACGTGATGAGCTCATTTCGTTACCAAAGTCCTACTCAGATTTGTCACTGTAGCAGCTGCGTTGGCCCTCACTGTGATATGGCCCAAATGTTAAGTTGCAGATTTCACACTAAACTTGTCATCTACACACTTATCTAATAGCGTTCGTTACTGATGCTTCACACTAATGTACTACAAACGGTATGGCTGAAGAAACGGTGGTGGATGGGAGTTCATTCAAGAATTTGTGGTTCTAGCAAAATAGAAAGAAATTTCGACTGTTTCCCTTGAACGCAACGTCATGTCATGTGAAGTGATGTCAGAGCTTGTGGTACCAGAAACTGGTGTAACTGATCCATATGGACCTTCCTGAGCTTCTTTTGGGATAGTGGTCCATGAGATGCCTTGTTTCTTGTGGCAGGACACCGGCCACAATACTGATATTCTGATGGAGATGGAACTCACGGACATCTGCTGGTGGAACTGGTACATATCTGACTATGAATCTATTAAACTGTGGAGAGGTACCGATATTAGTGTTGAAGACGGTTTTGTAAAAATAAAATGGTAAGTATTGTAGTTCCATCACTATAAATATATCTTGAATGTGGTTCATTACCATTATATATCGTTATAGCAAATTCACATCAGCGATCTTTTAACATGAATGTTTTCAACACTTGTTTCTCAGTGCTTCATTCACTATTTGTAGTTCACACTGTGTCACTACAGATGCGGTTTCTGCCAGATAATTGTCACGTTCTACTTTTGTGATAACAAACACACTCATATTTCGACACTACAGGAAGTGTCCAAATAAAGATGAAACACTTTGTTGTTTGATGTCTTGAAGACATTGTGGTACCATGATGTGTGTCAACGATACACTGAACTGCAGCTGTTGCCGTCTATGTACTGTCATTATTGCACAATGTGGTAACACAAGAGAGCGATATGAGCAAATGAGTTAGTACTACAGCAAATATTATGCATTTATTGTTGTTTTATGATCCCAGCATTCAGTTCTTGCATATCTTCTCAAACGATGAGGATTGATCTTATGTAAGCTTTATCTAGTTGGACCAGAGGGATTCTGAAGTTTCAAGTTATCAATTGATTAAAGTCTCACATAAACACAAACATCCTCTCATACACAGTTCCGTATAAATATTGAAACATTTACCAAGATCTTGTCTGTGACGCTTCTAGACGGGTGCTGGAGTAAGATTATGAAGTGCCAATCTTGATCTGCAAACGTTTGCTCTATTCTTTAACAAATCTTTCATTGCTGTGGGATGTACGCTTCTACCTGCAAGTAACTACTAGGAAAATCTTGATCTCCAGTTATCGGAATCTTTTTCCGTAATGTCTCTTCATGTCAGTGGAAAGGTCAATAGCAAAATGCAATTGTATGAGTGATCTGACAATCGGTTTGTTAGTTTGGGCGTTTACGTCACACTCAAAATTTCTAGTGATCTGGAAATTTAGCAGAAAATTCTCTATGATTCATGAGTAGTGGATAATAGATCTTCACTGAATTTGTCAACACGACGAGATTTTGCTCGTCACTTGCAAATAAATCTGCTTTTTCTTCAAAGGAGACCTCACGTCTAATCAAACCTTCGTTCAAATGCTGACCATCCTTACACTCACGTGAAATATTGATGCAACAGACGGGGAACAGAGCAGCAGGAAGGGGGGGGGGGGATCCACCTTCCATTCCTGTCTCTTAACATACTTTGTTCAGATAAGTTGTGCACTTTTGAGGTCGTGCATCACGTGCAGTTGTTCGCTCTCCTTAATCTGGGACAGGCTATCTGTAAAGATTTTCGGATTGCCGGAATTCCGGCACTCCGAGAATCTCCTTTGTTTCCTGGGCTTGGACATAGGGTGGTGCGGGATACGTGTTCTTTGTACCATGCATCCAGTATGTTCTCCTGGTCGTTTATCCATTTGATTGGGAGAGGAATTGCGATGTTTATTTATTGCCTTTTTATACAGAAAGAAACATTTAACACAGAACACGGTACAAGGACAGAACAGGACAACACAGCACAAAGACTGGTGACTTCAGCATGACCTGAAACATATTTTAAAAATAGAAAATTATTATTAATTGTTATGGTCTAGATGATCTTGTAGCTTTCCTCTTCTGCTATGAGACTTCATTTCATGGAATTTTGGGTTTTGTTCATTACAATCACGTTAACTTCACACTTGACACTTACACAAAAGGTTTTTCTTTTTTCTTCTAAAAATGTTCGTGGCACTGTTCTGGTTTCCATAACACTGTCACACGTTCGCCCTGGATTTTTTCGTTCTTGGTTTCATTTGTTTACAAATTATAATTGTTTTTTACTCCACCACACGTAAAGAATAATAGAAACACATGTAATGTATTTAATGAGCGTTCACGTATCGCTGGCATTCCAGCAACCGGCCACTCTACTAGGAATTGACTACTGGCTTCTGCACACTCACTTTCACTCGTTTTCACTCAGACGTTATTCCTTTACAATAGTTGTTCATTGTTTTTATTTTAAGGTTTAAGTGTTCTTGTATAATGTTTGTTATAGGGTAAAATGGGGTAATTAGTACCAATCTTTTGGGAATCGGCATAAAATTCCAGATAAAAAGTTAATTGTGTATGTATGAATAAAAATGCATGTTAATCACATGTAAGCACCCATCATACAAAACCTCAGAGTAAAAAGTATTTTTGTCTGTATACTAACACGAAAAATATTAATATATAACAGGTATTTCAGTTGTGCTTATTACCCTGGCACTGGGGTATTAAGCACACAATGCTAAATCTTCGGGGTATTAAGCACATACTTGAAATGTGCATCATTAGGGTATGAAGACAATTGCTTTATAATCCTGCACCAGTACACAGCTTGGTATTTAGGATGTTGGATAACACAATAGAACGAAATAAGATATAGACATACATAAGAAAAAAAACTTCACATTAAAGGCCTTAAACTGGCACAGAGTCAGGCCAGGATAGTGTGTAGGAGATGTTGGAAGCTAGTAGCCCAGCGTCTGACTTGTAGGTACAATTCCGATATTTGTCTGGTGTGAATGACGAAAATCATTGGAGAAACCTGTGAGGGTGTGTGGCCATGCGTTTCATCAGTTCCATTCCCTCTGGTATCCCCAAGTCCTTCTGGTCTCATTTTTTTCACAACGCTTTGTTTGATGCTAAATAAAGGGTTCATAGTACCTTAATATCGCATTGCACATCACATTCCTTTTAAATTGCCAATGGCACGAAACCCAATTTGAAAATATAAAGAAACTCCATGTTACGCCTATCAAGAGACAATTCTTGCATCTGCATTCGTATGTTTCTACGTACACATAATTTACTGAATTTCCATATTCATACTGCAGTCATTACTTATATAAATTGACAATCATTACTTATATACAATCATCAAATTGAGTCGACTTTCTAGTTCACACTAATATAAATTACGCTTATCTCCTTTTAATATTAAGTTTGTCAGCTTACTTCAAATTCTTTCCAAGTTTCACTTTAGCTGAAGAAATTTGATGTGCCCAGTTTTTGTAACAACACACACACAATGTACTGCTTTTCCATTCAAACAGGCAACGCTTTTCTTTCCCCCTTTATTCTCAGTTGAAAGCACCTATGAATCTTGACATGCAGCTTCAATTGTATCAGCGTATTACCCCGTTTTGCCCTAGTGGTTTTATTTCACTTAGTTTTGCTTCGATTCGTTTGCGTGTGTTCGGACAATAGAATTGTTGTTTTGATGTAATTCTTTTCTTCTGTTTTATTAAAGTTTACTTTGTGTAATGTTAGTTTATTTGTAATTATCTTCACGTTTACGAAAATAATGCCTAAACAATAAAAAATTAGAACAAAATTTGTCTTTAAAAATCTTAGCGTTGAACTCGAGTAGCGCGGAGAAAGTTAGAATGTAGTACACTGAGCCTTTCCTAGATGGCAGCAAATTTGCGAACATGGTTTGTCATCTAGCGGGGAAAATACGATCTACATTATTACAAGGGCATTTATTGTATGCGTTAGGCGATATTCATGGTTGAAAGGCTTTTTGAAGACAAGTCGAACATGTGGAATACCATGCCACCGAAAATTTCGCAAGTGGAAAGAACAGAGCAGTGTAAAACTATTTATTAAAATGCTGATGCTTGTTTTTGAAAATATGGAAGAAACCTCGAAATCATTACTTTTTGGTAACATTTTTAATGGTTTCCGCATAATTATTTCTGTCATGTTCTCAACATTGACCCTTATTTCATACCCTTCAGACCTTTTTCTTCCGATTTTGAAACACATTATTTTACTTACATTTTTGATCCAGGAAGGTAGTAGCTATGACCTAAAGCAGTCACATGTCAAAGATATTAGTTCCCTGGGCAAGCAGCCTTCCTGTTGCCAAAAAGTAGTAGCGATAGATAGGTTTTCATCAAGATATTATAACGGTATTGGCATGTGGTAAAACCCAAGGAAATCCTGGAAAACCTCAGTTAATATGGCCGGCAGTAGGACTCGAACCTACGAACCTTCCAATTGCCGATACCAAAGTCAGGAACTGAGCAATGGGAGCTACAATATATATTGTTGATTGATGTTGTAGAGAATATCGAGAGAGAGAAAAACACGAGGAATTTAAGCAGTTACTATGGAAGCGCTTAGTTGAATATTTCCTTTACACGTCTTTCCTTTTCTATCAGACAAGAAACTACCAACATGACATAATGCCGTAGTACACTAAATAGAAAAGCTTTAGGGAGAAGTAAAGTATAACTCATTGCTCTGGTGTTATTCCCGGGGATTTTTCATTCGGGACTCCAGCTGTGAGTGACAGCAGAATTACTCTGATTCCATTCGGGTGCATTGAGAGAGTCGGGCTGGGGCAGTGTTGCCAACCACTTGCAGAAAGTTTTCTCTAGAAGCTCTAGACCTACTGTATATTTCTTATCGCAAAGATATTCACGTTAAATTTTCTAGTTGTATTGCAACAAATTTACTTGCTACGTAGGATATGCGTTATATGCACTTTTATTAGATTTAGTTACAGTGCTCGAACGAACCACGAAAGCATGCACGAACCCCCATTTTATAATTTCTTTTTCAGATACTCATAATAAACACGCATCTTATAGAACCCGCAAATCCATCGCCGCAGTAGCAAACGTTCGCCATTGGCTTCTATGTTGGGGAATATCAAGCCAGTTTTTATCAGGAACATCAATCTCTCAAAGATGCCTTCTAAACTCTTTTCTCCCAACGGTGTCTCGATCTTCTAACAGCCTCTTTCCCGATATACTGTATTTATCTTACGATCCTATTTTCAACCCCTCGTAGTCCATGTTCATCTTTCAGGATCGTACTTCAACTACCGCATTCATAATGTATTGTCAGCAGAATAACCGTTATGTTTAATTTCACTTTGAACATTCTTGGTATTAGTCGCGGGGTTAGGAACTTGTGAATGCAAACCTGTTTTGCCGGATGCTGAACAATTTTTATTTCTTCCTTGAACTGTTACACGTTTTCAACTATTTGTACTTGCTTATTTTCTCTTTGATTAAATTCTGATTTATTATTTCTCTGTTTCCTTTCTCCTCTACATTTCGGCTAGATTACATAATCATTCTTCTCTCCATGGTCACCTTATGTAGACCTATCTTTCATTAGGCTTCTATTAGTTTTTCACATTTATTTGTAGTCCTTAGGCATCTATGGCTCACGCCGGAATAGGGTTAGTGAAAGAAATGTGGGAAGCAGTCGTAGAAGATCTAAGTTGAAGGTACTACTCCAGCATTTGCCTGGTATGACTCAGGAAATTCCTAAAAAAAACTGTCAGGATGGTCTGCTGCTAGTATCGAACCCAGAACCTTCCGAGCTTCTGCTAGTACATTTTTGTTACTTTCTAGTACACCTGTATCATCCCTGCTAAATCATCCGCGTAGATGAAGAGTTGATTCAGTCATTCAGTATTATTTCCCTTTTTTTTTCCTCCTATATTAGAATCGTATATTTCAATGTATTGTATGACCTTCTAAGCATCTCAGGCTCAGGCTTGATTTGGGTCGGGTGGAGGATGTTGGAAGGTCGTCGGCCAGGAGCTAGTAAGAAGGTATGTCCCTGGCATTTGCCTGGTATGACTGGAAAAACATCAGTCAAGATGGCGATCGCTTGGATCGTTCCCAGGACCTTCCGATTTCTAAACCAACTCTCTACCAACTGAACTATGGCCGTTCGGTAAGCTTGATGGAGAGCTGAATGTATCACGAGCAACGACAGTTCTAGAACCTAAAGTATCAAACGCATTCGGTGACCACCGTGAATCTCAAAACTTTCACGGGATCCGAGGAACATCACCAAGGTTTCACCTTTATGACACAGTGTGTTGAGATTTTCAGACAATTAACTTACAGTGCATTCGTTAATTTTGATAGCTTGGGTGGAGATAAATGCAAGATTGCGATTTCAGAGATACATACAGCAAGTAGTTAGTGTGGGATTGATTGACACTGTGATGGAATTTACGTTGATCTGTCTTCTAATCTATGTCCCTTAGTCATAAACTTTGCTTAGGTGCATTGCTTCAATTGTTATCACATGATTTATGTTATTATTAAGCAAGTAACATTGTAACGTTTTCTGTTTGTTCCCCGTTACATGGACAATCTTGCGATTGAGCTTAGGTGACAGTTTGGATTTACCTGTTGCACAGATACCACTGACGTTGACGAGTATTCAGGAAACTCTTGCCAAACGTTGTTGAGAGTTTGGTATAAAGATGTCAGCATAAATTAACAGTAAATCGACGCTGGATGAGGCATAGAATTTTTATTACCGAACATACACAGATATTGATTTGGTACACTTGATGGATAATTCAACAAGAAAATGATGGTTATTCGTAGGCTTCAAGTGAACAGTACGTGCTTAGTTCTTATATCAATTACGTGCAATTAGTAATATATATAATTACACTAGTACATTCTCCACTGTTTCCACATATAATTACAGTTTCCACAATAAGTTTCTTATACGACGTGCGTTTGTATCACGGTAATTGTCAAATTAGATCACAATCACAGTAAATCACTTATTCAATGCTTTGATTTACTTAAACAAACTTCTCATGTGATAGATCTTGATATAAAAATAAATTAGATTTCTCCCTTAAAGTGTGTATGACTACATGCATATGTATACATAAGTGAATAGTTGATATAGAATATCGTAAGGCTTTTCACCTGTATGTGCAGTTCCGTAGGATTTTTCGCCTGTATGTACAATTCCACAAGTATCTGGCAATTGGCAATATCTTAACTCCACCACGTAGTTAAGCTTCTCGTATAGTTCGTCTCTTCAATACTAAACAGTACAACAACAATCTATCTCTCGAGAGTTCTGCACAAAAGAGTCATGTTTTTGAAGTACGTACACGATGATTACTCTTTCAATGTACACAATTGTTTGAGTTAGTATGCATCCAATACTTAACCAACTATATATACAGTATATATTGTGGACGTAGAACTACTATTCTCGATATATGAAACACACTAATGTCTATTAAAACAACGAAATTCAAATGATGATCACGATCCTACGACGCTGAACATAGAGTATTATGTGCATATGAAAAATGTCACAGTTCACTGAATTCGGTTTTTAGTCAATGTTTGGTGACAAACGTGAACAATTCGTGCCTTGCTTCCTTTGTGTGGATACTCGTTTGACTAGAATCAGTTCTACAACAAGAAACACATTTATGGCTACTACTTGTCGATTAATTACACCGATGGGTCTTATACAGCTTAACTTAAATTATCTTCAAGCCTAGATATACGATGTAGTTTGGATACTATCCAATATTGGAACTGTTTCTTCTTAACGACTAACGAACGTTCTGCCGTGAGCTAACGATAAGAACAATTAGCAAGGCTGATCATAACACGGGCACCCTCTCCTAAACGGCGGTGTCATGTACGTGTAGAGAATACATTTCCCTCGACGACTGCTCACTCTCACTGCGGACGGCACGTCGGAGTAAATGCACGATCTTGCTGCTCCCACAAGTAGTTAGCATGCCCCAAACCACCAAAGCACAAGGGTTCTGGCGCGACGGCTAATCGAAGCGTTCTTGCTGGAGCTGAATGCCTTTCCCAAGCGCTTTTCAGCAGCTTAAGGAAGCGTTGGTATAAACCAGTCGAATATTGCCTAAGTAAGATAATAATTGTTCTGAGAATTTTACCAAAACACATCACAATGTCCCTCTAAACTAGCGTGCCAAGTCGCTGGTATACTATATGACCGGTTCCATAAACGTCTGTGCCTGGTCATGTTTACTTGTTACCTTTGGACACATATACGCATATTCCTTATTTTCATCATAGCAAAACTATTCCTAATTTCTCTTTATGCTTTTCCCTTGTTTTCTCTTCAAAAAAAACAGTATCTAACTGACTACGCACCGCAGTATTCAACGAAAGTATTAAATCCCATCTGGTGACCAACAGTGTAATTACCCGTAAACTATAAAGATATTTACGAAAATAATTTCTTCCATTTCTTTTCAAAAGAGATATGACAGATGGATGTCATAACATATTATTACATTATTTTTTACTATAAAACGCTAATTTTTGAATCCTCTAACTCAGAAACTGCACGTTTAAGGAGAGGTCATTTCTTGAAAGGAACTTTGTTTCTGGTTTTGATGTAAACACAAATCCTACCTCTCGCAGTTTGTTGTATTATTCTTGAAAGATACAATATATTATAAATCTTACGCATATTAATTTAATAGATCGAAAATTACCTGAATCTAGAGAAAAGTTCCTAGCTCTGACAACATTGAGCTGGGGAGCGGAAGGAGAGAAACACCCTCGCCTTTGGATCCAGTATTTGGATCTCAAGAGAAGAAAGGGAACTGGGGAGGTGGCAGACATTCGCTGATAAAAGAGCAAATAGAGAAGGATTAGTGTCGTTCATGTTTGCTGGACCTTTCTCTCATTCCCCCACCCCAGAGCCAGAGAACTCTCTTCTGCTCTCTATCTCGGTAAACCCTGGATTCTGTTGTAGCAACGATCCCCCAATTACAGCGGTATTGAATGCGGGTTTTTCTCCGTTGACAGATGTCACCCCAGTCGACGAACACGATGATTTTCTTTCTCTGGGGTTAAAAGATTTCATTCTCTACTTGTGTGAACATCTGAGGGCCAGCCAGCTATGGCGTCTGATACCACTTCAAAACTGAGAGTTGGTGATCTCAAAGGTTGAGTTTTTACTCTGTTAAAGTAAATTTCTGTAAATAAAATGCTAAAAATGTATGGTATATATTGTTTGATACCAGATTGTTCAACCGGACGATCTACTAACAGACATCCTGCTCCTCTCAGAAAGAAAAGCTCTACGATTCTACAGTTGCCATTTTTATGCGCAAAGACTTGCTGCACCGGTGCGGCACACATTGACGATACTAACACATTCATTTCCTTACTATTGCGCAACAATATTGAAAAATCTCCGTAGAAAAGTATGCTTCACAAGCCATAGAACAGGATAATACATTATTTCTGGACACTTCTCGTTAAGATGTAGCATCATAACCACATACTTCTAAAATAAATCAATTCTATCATACTTGCTCATTTCGCTTTCCCATTGGGCAACGATTATCCAACCAAAACAACATACCGCTACGATTCGTTATCCATTTGTGACCTCATATTAATCAATCTCACTAATAGTGTTTCATCCATGTATCTTTCATCATCAACTTTGAGACATCCCAGAACAAAAGATAACCAGTTCTCTTTCTCCAGTGGACTGCAAATTTCTGAATATCCTGGTTTTGGAACTTCAATTTCGGACAGTATATAAACAAAAGAAAAACAAACAGCTGGCTCCCGTGTGATCGCGAATTAAAATTAAATTACACTCAGACAAAATCTCACAAGGTGCAAGAAATATGCTGAATTTATCAAGACTCTTTGCCATACATACGCGCACACCCACCCACATACAGATAGACACACACACACAAGAAATAGAAGTTTTTGTATAGAAATGTAACAACAAGTCTGGTAAATTGCGAACATAAAACGTGCTATAAGATACAAAGAGAAAGAGAAAGGACCGAAGACACGACCTTGGGGTACTCCCCAACAAACTAGCATCTGTTACAAGTCATGTGGATTCGATTTCATTTGATGAAGCACCATTGTTGCTATAGAAAATGACCCTCTACCTCGTCCCACTCCCCTACAGCCAACTTGTCGCTCTCTTCAGAGGCTCCCAAAAGAACCACATAACTCAATAAAAACCATGCCGGTCAGACAGCAAAAAAAGAGGAAATGAAAGTGAAGAAAAAAGGAGAAGAAAAGAGGTGGTTGAATGAATTGTATGGATAACAAGGTTGCAAGAACAGCAAACAATCTCTCAGCAAATTTAATTTGGGGGAGTCTTTTCCCTTTTGGTAGGGGGTTCATTCACTAGTGACACGTATTCCACGCGACAGCAAGTATCCAGCAGAGATAGGAATACGACTATATGCATGGGTAGAGTGCTTAGGATTGAATTGATATTGTAACCTAATTTTCACGCCACAAGGGAGAGTTGAAATGAAAAGATTGCGGTCGGTTGTATCACATAATCATAACAAAAAAAAAGTCTCTGTTGGTTACAAAATCAATTCCTCTGTCATATGTGAAATCTTTGATCTAGGGTAAAATATCTGTAAAGACTTGTTAGTTCATCCTTATTGGAAGAAGAGAAGCACTTGTTTAAGGTAACGAGGTTATTTTCTACTAAATTAGAGCACGTTTTGTACAGGGCGATAAGCAGTGCAAAACTCGGGACGTGTTTGAATCTTCGGCTGAAGTCGGAATAGGGTGGCAGAGAGGACAGGAAAGGTAGCTGCCAGGGCGTTGCTTAATGACATTTGCCTGATGAAACTGGGAGAAAGAAACTGGAAAATCTCAGTCAGGATGGTCAACCCCACGGTTTGAACCCACGTGCTTACCCACTGCCAATCGGAAGTCCGCGCCCTAACAAATTTTTGGAATTTTCAGAAATTCACCAAATAAAGCTGGGCCTCCAATGAGTATAAATAAAATGACTTAATAGCAGTCAACAATTATTAATCTACATCAAATCAATATCTCAATCAGATCGCAAAGGAATCTTCCAATAACTGTGCATGTTTGCATAACAAGCAGTGGTAAGTAGTAGCATAGACCTCATAATAAATAGACTTAGCACGCTTCCCCATTCCTGGCTGCGCTAAAACTAATGGGTTTTTGTTCAGAGCACGCGATTTTGAATCCATCCGCTAGGTAGCTCTGCCATAGACCTCATAGTAGAATATGACGTCTATTATGAGGTCTATGGTAGTAGCATTCATTCAACAAATGTTTGGTTTAATTATTACAAATGAAAGACAGTGTGTTAGTGCTCAGTGGGATGGCATTGATTACATATATGAACAGCAGTAAAGCAGAACAAAAGTTTACCACGGTGGTCGAGTTTTCTAAGTTCCTAGGCTTTGTTTTACGTGTCACAGGGTTCTGGGTTCGAATCGTGGTAAAACAGAGCTTACACGTTTTTTTTTAGCACGGTAAATATATTACGATAATGGATCAACCGAGGTAATATGAAGACTCATAAAGCGGTCGTAGTGCAGTTGATAGAGATGTTCTGGATTCGATAGCAGCGACCAACAATCCTGACAGGTCTTTTTCTACTTTTTTTTCTCACTCACGCCAGCAAATACTGGGATGATACCTTCAACTTAGACCCTGACCAATTTCTACCCGTATCCATTCTCCTACCTTATCACGGCCTGAGCCAATTCAATTCAACGAAGTCGGACAGAAAGAAGAAACGTGTATTACAAATTCAGCAAACATAACATTCGTAATATTCTAAAATTGCACGTTTTATAGCCTATGCATTTGTGAGGGGCATTTGCGAGGTCTTAAAATATT
>JAGDQP010031307.1:0-22017 GCA_022664845.1 Lepisma saccharinum
ATATTTTTATAATTATCTAGTAGCTTACAAAGACAGTTGCTGCGCTCTACGTAAGTCTATATATTTGTAAGAGCTGTTGTCTAAATAAAAACGATATGACACCCTCTAACATATAATACCTTATAAGAAGTCCTTGCAATGTATAATAAAATACCTCAACATTGTTCACGAAATTAAAAGATCTACAGGAAATAAAACATACTTAATCTGAGAGATCAAGATCATCAAATTAGTACCACAAATATATGTTAAGTAAATTATATTGTACTAATAGAAATATCAGGACTGCTACTTTCTAGAGCTAATTTTCTACAAATGATCAAGTCACACCCTGGTATAATCTATGGAGATTTTGAACAAATAAGCAACGGTATTGTATCGTTTAATAAGATCAAGTTTGTTTCTTACTGCAAGAAAAGATAACAAAAAATAAATTCTTCGTTAATTCTACTCACTGAATATATGCACTTGACCTAGCAGTATAGACGGTGATATTTCTAGAATGTCTCAGCCCTTCCATACGCTCATTGTATGCTCTATATTCCTACCCGGGCAGCCATTAGAATGCAATACACTCATTGCTGGCTCTCTTCTAAATGTACGCTATTTAGGCATATGTTTTCCTTATATATTCCTGGCATACATGGTACTCCATGTTCGTATAGAGACAGTTGGATTAAAAATTAAATTAATTTTTTCGTTTCAAGAATGGAGATTTAAAATATAGCAAAACCACAGACTCTGAAACATAGTTGCTATTTTACGCAGAACGATTTGTACTATCGTATTACAACAAAGGAGACAAATTCTTCTAGAAATATATTTTACTCAAGTTAGTATTAACTGACTTAAACATGTGATTGTACTCTGTAGTTAATTAAATATATTATTTTAAATCATCTAGTATATATATAATTCTTTGTGGTTAAACTTACTTACTCTTCTTCTGTATACTGGATGGAAGTAATCCCTGCAGGAGTAGAAGTGTTTGATTTTAAATTTCTATTACAGTACTAATTTCGACATCATAGAAAAGAAAGGCAAGTAAAATTCAGCATTATTTATGTTGGATTTCAAGATATAAAGATAAATATGGAACTGCTATGTTCTAAATTCGTGTTTAAGTGTTTTTTAGCGATGAGGAACTACAGTACATAAAGAACACAGTAGATATAGCAAATTTCTTTACCAAGGGTGCAATGCAATTTAATGTCCCAATTTTTGAGCATATCTTAAAAGATATTAGAGGCATGATTTACGTAATTAAATATTTTTGGGCATATAATGCACAAGAGCATTGAGAAAGTGTAGCATGTTAATTCGTGTAATTCTAAAGACCTAAACAAAATGTGTATTACTTATATATCTTGTTACATTTAAAAGAAGTTTTCGCCACTCAGTTTTGAAGTTCCCCGTCATAATTAGTAGACGCGTTTAAGACACCCATAATATTAAAATAGTAGCTTCTTGGTTGTATCTATGTGCATCCTGCTATTTTCTCTACAATCAAGCCCTCATTCACACATATGATACGTCATACAAAATCTCATGATGTTAGGGTTTTATATTAATTTGTACTGCCTGGAACAATGCAATACAATCTTGCGGCTCAGTAGCGAAGGAAAAGGAAATCACGAAAAAATCATCTCCGCTTTGTGTGGCTACTTTCCCGAAGTCAAATGTGATATATCATACCAAAAGATATAATGTAATGGTGTCAGATACATTTGTAAAATCTCGATCATTGAACCCTAACGGTTAAAGAGCCAGACCAATATGGAAATAATAAAACTTCAATTATCTTTACAAGCAACATCATAAAGAACAGTTATGATCAAATTATGAAATATAAATGAGTGAGAAAGTAAATGAAAATTTATACCGTTAAGGCAGTGACATTATTTCACATGCAGATCATTGCCGATAAATTTCTTCTGTCTCATTTAACAAAGCAGATGTAATGGTGGTTTACGTAGTTCATTTCATAGATACTTGAATCTTCCAATATTTCGATACACCTTCATTCAGATTCATTGGATTTGAATTTCAATCCTTTAGGCATCTAAGACCCAGGCCGAGATAGGGAGAGAAAGGATTCGGAAAGATATCCACCATGGTCTATGTTGAAAGTGTCTTCCAGGCATTTGCCTGGCGTGATTGAGAAAAGCCTCAGTTGGATGGTCTGCTTCTGGGATCGAACCCACGACCTCTTAAATTCTACAATACGCTCAACCACTAAGCTACGCAGGATCGGTGTTTCCATACCATATATAGTGTGCGATGAGAGGTGTCTAAAGTTCCGGAACGGTTGATTTCTAGGTTCAAATGCGTTAAAAATAATTAAATTGACAAACGCTCCAGGAGATCAAAAGAGTGATCGGATGAAGGGTGGGTTTAACAATAAAATTGTGTGAGTTCCTGTGTATGTCCCAAGGGGACTAACTCTAGATTTGCAAATAAGAACCCTAGTTTTTATTGAAAATTCTGTATCTACGAAAGTATCCTGCTAAAATATTTAGAATGTGTATTGGATCGGACAGGGACGGAAACAGTATAATGGTGAAATGTGTCAAAAGTTCCGCTAAACCTAAAATACTGTTTCGGTTCAGATTTATTTTGAAGTTATGAAAGGGACAAAGAATACAAGAAATTGACAAAGCTATAGAATGGGTGGGCCAATGAAAATGTATGGAATTCTATGTGGCTCTTATGGAATTCAAAGTTTATTTTTCTAATGGGAACATGCACAAATCATTGCAGATTATGTACGACAATTAAGTCAAAATAATTCCTTAACAGAATTGTAAAGTATGGACAATGAACCCCAGAGAAGTTTCATTACACTACAAAGGCAAAATGGATATATACTATGCTAACTACCGGTAAAATACGTAGCTCATGGAATAATATAGACCATTTTGTGGTACAGGACAGTGCAAACTTTTTGTTTCCATATAGGTTTATGCTATACCCCAAAATATTTTGTTTCCTATCCCCTTGTTATTATTGGAGATTATGATGCTAGAGGAAATAGTGTACAGTATGCACTAGTACTGCTGCACCGACAAGCTGGGCGTAGGTCATGGTCCACTGGGGTGGTGTTCAAATCTGATTCGACGACGCGAAATCGTGGAGTGTCTAACAGCTCCAGAATATATTTTTGGGAAAGAACACTAGAGAAGTAATTCTGAGGGCATCAACAGAGTTAGTTCATAAGTGGTTATGGTTTATGACTAATACCCTTTAAGAGGCTCTACTGGTCCTATACCGATTGTTTGAATCAGATGTTTTCCTACCACATTGCAGATTTTTCTATTACAAGAAACATATACCTGATAAAAACTACACATAAATTAGCAGTATTATTCATGTGTCTTATAGTGGCCAAAACAGCTTCAGTGTTAGAAAACGCAGCACCGATTATCCTTTGCAACATACCACTGAAACGTGTATGTGTTGAAATTTCATTGAATGCGTCCTATAAAAAAATGGACCTTGAAGCGTTGCAGTAAACTACCAGATAGAGAGTAACTGGCGTTTGATTCGCACTGTGTATCGTGCTGTGTTGGATAAATTTCTACTTACAAGTGGTTCAATTGGGTAATGTGTTAGCATTAGCTTGTTATTCATCTTGAATTAAGATATCTCTACCTGTTGAACTCTAGAGCTCAATGCAAATATATTAAAAAGTAACTTTGAGTCTATAAAACATTATTAATCTTTTGCTCGGTAGATCATTTTCCAGTTATTTGTAGGTACTGTATTTTTGTGTCTCGATGCATGTGTCCTGTTCTTCATCACCATGAGTGTTCTGCAAATAGCAGTAAGTCCTTGAAGCTTCCTCCACTAGTCCTGATTTTGTGTCTTTCTTTTTATGACAGTACTAAAATTATTGAAAAAATCTAAAACGATATTGTGTGCAAAGAGCCCATACTTAAAAAAAACAAAACAATATGTATTTATAAATGATTTTATATAAATAAAATTAAGGTCACGACGTTTGTTCCCTCATCACGCCACCTCAACACGCCATAACCGCTTGAGAGTTCTCAATGATTTTTTGTACATCTTTTGATAATGATTTAGATTTGGAAGTTATAATTTTTTATAAACCGGAAGTGAATGTGTCGCGAGCTATTTAACCGCTTAACATGAAATCAAGAACTGTCATTTTTATTTTGCCTATAAATTATGATCACAAGAATATTCGTGCAGCGCCAAAAAAAAATCTGAATATAATTTTAAACACCGAATTACAACGTGACTTGCATTCGGATAAGTACAGAGGTGTCAACTTTCATTTAACCAGATCTAGTTAGTATTTTGCAGTTCAGGCAATTAATTATTAACATAATGATACAACTAAAATAGTACATGTACAATGTTTCAAAGCTTAATATTCCATAGGACGATAATAACTCTGCGGAGCTAGACGTCCAGATGGGTGGCCCTGCGGGCCCAGCACCTTTACTTTGTCACTATCTGTTTCGTGTGTTGTCTCTGTTTCAAAGCGTTCAATACCTCAACCAATATTTGAACGGCAAGTAAACAATTTTAATAACAACAGCGATTTCTTTGCTATAGCAATGCAATAAATAAATTGTTTCAGTTTGTAATTTAACACAACATTCAGATATAAATAAATTAGTTCAAATATCTATAAATTTGAATATGGATTGTTGTAAATAATACGTAGATGTAATGGTTTAAAGCATTATAGTAGTATTTGGAAGGAGTATTATTATTAGTAGTAGTAGCAGTAATGGTTCCTGTAGTAGCAATAGTAATATGTGTATTATTAGTTGTTGTATTAATAGTATTAGTAATAGTATTTGTAGTAGCAGATGTAAAAGTAGTATAATTAGTGGAGTTATGTTACTATTAGCAATAGTAGTAGTAGCATTTAGGAGCATTAGTATTAGTAGTAGTACTAGTGCTGGTGATGGTAGTAATAGTAAAAGCTACAGCATACCTTCACCATAGGGGTGCGGCCCTCCGAGAATATGGTTACGATACAGGGGCGGTACCCCCATAATTAATCAACTTAAGGGTGCAGTCCGCTATGTGAACGCTAGTATTGATGAATAATCCAATGACTATTGCCAAAATATTTTCTTCACCACGCATCTTTTAAAGAGCTTTTGGCACTAGATATTACAACTATTTCACTTCCTAGCTTTAGCCAAACTAAAAAACAAAACAAAAAAACAATGAAATAAGAACAATGTGGAGGTACACATATTAATTTGCTAATGAAATTTCTTTTTCTGTACCATATTTTTTCACGGGGGGGGGGGCAGATTGCCAATTGGCTGTGGTATACTCTCATATTTTGTACTCATTACATTATACGAGACTTTGCAATTGCATTGATCCTAGACATGCTTGCATACAAAATGATTACATTTAAGTTCCTTTGTGGCGATAAGGTTTCACATTGAATATGAGCATTTCCAACTTTACGTAAGAAAGGTCTTCAATGACGGAACGAAGCCATCGTGATAAAAAATTTAAGTTTTCATTATTTGTTCACTGCAAGTTCGCGTAATTCAGGAATCTGAGGAGTACAACAGAAAAACAGATATTATTGCGTACGTGATTTATTCATAGCCCAGTCTAATAGAACTTCATACATAAATTATATCAGCCAAAATATGAGTTGTAATATCCCCTATAATCTATCTGTTGCTGTTGTTATTCTCTATGTGCTGCATAAATGGCCCTTTGTGAATCAGGAAAAGGTTGGACCATCAACATTAAAGCTTGTTTTGTTGCAATTAACTACAGTGTAAAGTCGAGAAGAATGAACACTTCCGGTAAAATATCTTCTTCGTTTTAATCGAAGTGTGAGACCTCAGGAGGCCTCCAAAACGTTCATTAGTGTATAGCGTGAGCGCCATTAGCCCTCACTCGCGTTTTAAGAACATACATGGGACCATGGACAACCTCTTAGAATCTGTATAAATATGGACTTTCACGAGTAACATTTGCACGAGCTCATTCAAATACACAACAAATAATATGGGAATTTACACACAGATGGACTGTGGCCATATAACCATCGCCAGAGACAACAACAAAGGCCATCTTTGCATCCTTCTTGCTCATGGTCGCTTTACTTGCCAAGAAACTTAACGCATTTTGTCCATTTTTTTTACAGGTTACGAAGAATCGTGCCTGTGCATCAACATCACACAGAGAAAACAATAGCTCAGCGGAAATAGAAAGGTAATATCTTGCCTGAAATATGAACTGCAACCACACAAAATATTATCAATTTAGTGGGACCAAAATTGCATAATTCACTTTAAGGTTTTCCTCAGGTGAGAGTCTGTATCGTGAACAAGTACGTCAATTTAAGGCGGTTACTGCGGAGAAACGATCAACACGGTGATACTCCGTGATTCTGCAGATGGGAAACGTCAAACGTCACACTTGAAGTACGACAAAAACAGTTCTTCATGAGCTGGAAACGGAGGTCTTGCCACCTCGAGCATATTTCTCAGACCTCATGCCTTTGGACTATCATCTGCCCTGTGAACTCTCAAACATACAGGGTACAGACCCTTCTCCGACTAAGCTGTACTGGTCTCTTCGCTAGATGATTTATTGATCCAGAAACAGTGGAACTTTACAACAAACAGAACACGGAACATCCTGAATGATCTGGGACAGCATAGCAGAACGGTGGAGACTATAGTATTGATTAGCGCTATGGAATTGGGGATTTCATTGATTCACGGTTACTTCTTGAATGAATTAGTAAGAACACGAATATAATTTCTGCACTAATTATATAATAGAGACGATATAGTGAAACAGAATTCATAAGTGCAGACTGATTGCGAACCTTTGTTAACGATATAGAGCAAAGCTACTTTCCTCATACTACTTTAAGGGATCAATGTAAGCAAAATGTTCAGGGAGCGTGAGCCTTTTGTTATTATAAGCGATTACTTCCTTGCTGGAAGAAGAAGTCTTACAAGTATATTTTCAATGCTGAATAAGTGTTGAACTGTGTTTCACTTCAAGAAAATATAAAGAATACTTCAGTTGTGATGATTTTCTTTATCTCCTATGAACCATACCTGGTGAAAAAAACAAACATATATTATCCTCAAGACTTCGGGCATCATGAATGATCGAGATGGTCTTTAAAGTTTATTAGTGGTCGCAAATACCAAACTATTATTTAAAGGGCCCGAGAAAGAGAAAGAACATAATATGCAATAAATATAATACTGGTACATATTTTGAAGCTCGGAAAATACTTTGCAGTTTTTACAACGTGTTGTCTATTTTGCAGATAGTTTTCTAAAGGTTGAATTTATGTGCCATGAATATTGAACCTGGTTCATTTTTATAAATAAAATAGTGGTGTCTTATGAATTGAAGTGGCTTAGATCGGACAAAATATAATACATCTAATAACGAAATATGACATACACCTTTCATGGCATCAGTTAGCAGAACATACATATTAGTCAAATAATATTTGCCAGGTAAGATATACTACTGAAAAAGATTTAAGTACGAGACAGTAAATTTATAGAAATCATTTTTAACTATTTGTTCGCTTATAAATTAACATATCTGAGAATATAGAAAGGCCTGTCTGATACACTAATGTTTCATTTATCATGATTTATATTTATCAACCATATTCGCTTTCTTCTTAGAGTGTTGGGATACCTCCATCTCCGAAAAAAAAACTTTAGTTTGTTTCCGAGTGCCTGGAAGAGAGAGCTGGTTGCATTGCATTTGTCATGCTATGGATAAATTAGCAAGGAACTACTAGTTAAGAATAATAACATTATTCATTTCTCATATTAATAACTAATTGGACTTCACTTTTGTACAATTTGCATTTTTTTAAATTATGTAATTTGTATACAACACTGAATGTTATTTCCTAAAATAAATAAGATGATGTATCAGAAAAAATTGAAAGCGGCTAATATTTCAGTATAATTGAATATTCACGAACATGTTTATAATAGTGTAATGCTCTAATTTAATTAAATCAACGCATAGCAACAATATTTAACTGTTAGTTTACAATATCATATAATATTTCATTATTAATATGAAAGCAAATGTGTCTTAAATAATAAGTCATTGTGACTAAATATGTTATAGCCAAATAAAAATGGTTTCCGTACGAACGTTGAATTCAAGTGTTGTTCACATGTGATAGTTTACCTGCGTTATGAATATCAACAGTAGAATGTGCAGTTTATTTGAGAATATCGTGGAGAAGATGAAAACAGAAAATTCGTACAAAGCTTACCTGCAAATATAACAGGCATTGTTTCTGGGTAAAATTGCTTTTTTTTTTCAAGGAAATTGAAAATAAAAATAAAACATTTGTGGCAAATGTATATCTAGTTCCTTAGCTACCCTAAAATGTGCATGCTTTATAAAATCGATTTCTTCACACTTTTCATTTTATTTCATGTATATCATGCATTACAACAATTTTCTTGTTGTACAACTAATATCCTATGCATAAAAATAGAATAAAGTCACGATTTGAGTCCAATATTAAATACATACATGCTTCTGTGGCTCAAACAAACAATACTTTTAAAAAAAATATTTGCTTTTAAATTAGAAAATACAGCTCGATAAAATATTTTTTACATTGTTTTGTAACTAAGAAATTAATCTTCGCCCATAATAACTGGTTTCCTTCAAGAAACCAAATGCACAAATGATTAGAAACAATTACGAATGTTGTTTTATTACCTCGTTTTCCTATTTATTTTGAAACGACCACAGTATAATAAAATTATCTTTGAATTTCTGTAGGTGAATATTATTAAATTAAATTTATCGACCATGTTAACGTTCTTAGCTACTTCAATTTAAACTTGGCTTTCATATAACATAATAATAACATATATTTAATATTAAAGCTATCATTTTGCTTACAATATATAGGGTCATATTTCAAAACTGCTGCAAGTTAGTGTTAACTTCTCTAAATTGTGTCAAGGCTAGCAGTTAGGATAACTCACTCAGATTGTATGGTATTATTTTCTGGGGAGAATTTGATACTGTTCCTCTGTTCTAATTTAATATTAATGAGAACAAATATATCTTCCTACAATATACTAATGCATTCCATTTTTTTTAGTTTTGATAGATAAATAAAAAAAATCACTAATTTATTCAATGCTATGAAATATTGTCTTATAATTAAAATTATATTGTTGATAGCAATTATAATGTACGTGTGCACTGAAAATGATATTATACACACGAGTGTACTTTGGCCAAGTCAGGGCAATTAATAACACATTTGAATATGTTATTGTTAAAAGGGACACGACTCACATTTATGAAGGTTCGAGAACAACGAAAAAAATGATCTTATCTAACAAAGTAAAGATTGGAAGAAAACTTTTGTGGCTAACACGCTACCCTTATGTTATTTGAATCAGGACCATTTGTGATGCAAAACATGAAGTCTTAAACATGTACTAGCTCAAAACATAATATGCACATTATAACAGCTGAATTTGAATAGATGTTCTCCTGTCGAATACGAAATCTTTACGGCAGTTAGGTACATCATTCAAAGTCCAAAAGTTGTTTCTTTGTTGTTGTATCCTCTTTGAGTCCAGACTTCGACAATGCAAATTTCTAAAGGATGGGCATTTGAGTTGAAACTCCGCAGACGACAATCTTGATTGAAGTTTTTCCAGCTCTCTCTTAATTTCACAAGGCAAGTGATGGATGGATTGGTATCTAAAGTAAGTTTTTAAAAGATATCTTACCCATTTTCTGAAATACCTGATCACGGCATGAGCCAAACATGGCTGAAGCTCATTAATAGATTGTAAATTGAAGTTACAGTAGAGGAAAAGAAGGGAATTCCATGAAAAGTGAGTTCTCGTAAAACTTATTTTAAAGTCTAACTCTCCCATTTACTCCAATGTATAAATATAATGAAGATGGCTACATGTTATGGAATATCTGTGCTTATGAACTGAAACTTTATGAGTGGTTAGCAGTTATTTTGCAGAACTTGTTATGAGTGCAAACTTGTTTTCTTTTCTAAGAAAAATGAACATTTTTGTAAATTTCCATTGAATTTTAATATAAAACTAAAAACTGTCTACGGATACACATCGAAGAGACAAAAGCAGATTCAAAAGATTTTAAATTCTAGTCACTGATTCACCATCAAACACTTATATATGTTACTGTATCTCTCGACCTGAACAAATAACTATGTTGTATTAACATGCATATATGAGTCTAAGTTACATATTTTCTTGCTTTTTTGTTCCACAGACAATGTAAATAATTACAACAAAACCAGGCTGGAGATTAATAGGTTGTGTGTGTAGATTAGTACGTTTGTAAGGAGGTAATTATGTCGCTTGTAAGGAGTAACATTGTTTGAGTTAAGTAAATTACAGTTGTCAAAATTTGCCAAAGACAATGTAGGTATCAGAGTGAACTAATACTTTAGTAGTCTATTTAATTTAAAAACAAGTGCTTTTATTTAATTATTTGGCATTTCTGAAATTGTTTAAGGCTTTCTCATAAAAATGAGATTCAAATGCATCCTTAGATTACTTGTTCAAGCTCTAATTGCCTTTTCTATTAATTAAAATGTTTGTTTGTAAATATAATTATGTTCCCTAGAATCAATTACTGTTTTACATTCCTTTAACATATAGCAAATCTTAGACATTTAGCTCGCGGTTTGGAAACATCTTCGATTCGAATTGAATTCTTGGTGATTAAGATGATCCAATGCTTTATTTAGACACTAGCATCGTGATGTTCTATTAACAGTCTTTACATTATATAATTAATTTACGTTGCCAACAGTCTCCTTTTCAACACTATTACCACTAAACCATATTGCTTCAGAGGTCGGCATTTTGTGTCATATACTGGCATGAACTATGGCAACCTAATTTCTGTAATTATTATCTTATGCTTTCCGACGAAAGGTTGATATTATAAGAACTTCTCAAACACATACCTGTACCTCATAACTAGAACAGCGTACTGCACAAATCCTTGATTTGTAAATATTGTTAAATGTACTTATTACTTTTTCTCTCTTACTTTGAATAAAAAGTTTATATTTTGCCAGCTTATACAATGTAATATTGTCTATCGTTCGCTGCAAACATATTGCATTTTTTAAATGTCACATTAATGTAAATATCACTTTCATATAATGTAAATAACTTATTAAGTTTAACTGATAATAATCTTACTTGTTTCAATCTGAGAATAAAATTATGCTTGAAAAAATATACATCAATCGCCAGTGTTTCTTCCAGAAAATTTCACACGGGGGATCTTTGGGGGACATGCAAATTATACATTATATATATATATATATATATATACACGCCAAATGTACTCAAATATATGTTGCGTAACACTATGTCACACTTCCTTAGTCATAACACGAACAATATTTATAAAATGTTCTATTGTTTACATATTCTGCATACCGTACGTATTAGTAATGCAATTGCTGAGACTAATTCTTTCGAGGGGTCGGTTGAAAACCTCCTGTGAGGAACAAAGCCCCTCGAAAATAAGCTTGAATGAATCAGGATATATTTCTACTACCAAAAGGTACCGTCTACATAAGGAAAGAAGTTGAACCTACAGCTTACTAAGATAAAATTGAAGCATACAAACTTATTTTTTATACATATGTAGATCGTTGTTATATTCAGCCATGTTCTAACTTCGTCTGGATGAAGGCGCCCCTAATTTAATTTCACAGATCTCAGTTAGTTGCTATTATCAGCCATATAATCTGTAAAATAAATTTGATTCTTTTCTACCCTTCGTGGCCTGGTCGAGTTGAGCACCAACCGACCTGACTCGTGATCTTAATAATTCTACACTGATCCAGGTGTGATACGAATACTCCCACTCGGTCCATAAATGAATAAATTCGACCCGATTTGTTACCCGAGTGTGTGTAACTCAACCTGTTTTAAAGCACTACCATATTCGATTTTAATGTGTTCGAGGGCGTTTGATTTTTCTGGAACTCAACTGTAGGTAAATATCTCACACAGTTTTCATATGCTCGTCTGCTTACATAAGAGGCCTATCTGAACTTCACTTTTCACCCTCTTGATTACATTATTCAATTCACGTTTGTTTGCGATGGAATAGACTGATTTACTTTTCTACCAATCCTACATACTCCTAGCATGTATATAACCAATCTTTAAGTCGTTTGCGCATTCAAAGTCTGTGTTTCGAAGCCGTGCATCATCACAGGTAATATACATTGATTAAACGTTTTACTTTAGCGACTCAATTGTACCGTCCTATTGAATATAAAATTTAGTCTACCAAACGAGACCTGTGTCACTTTAAAACTTTTATTTATTTCATTCGATATTTCAAGCTGTTCTATTTTTGTCTGTTATTCTATTGTATTTAGAGCAAACAGGAAAATGCAATTCAATGATGCCATCGCTCAGGGTTTTGCTCTAACTTTTCTTCAATACTGAACGTTCCTAAGGCTTTCCTAACATACTGAAGTTATTGAATCATGAGGTTTCAACTATTCACCGGCTGACGACACATCAAATCAATATTCCTTCGCTTTTCCAAAATACCCATGTAAGAACTATTGATTGTACATGAGCAAAATATTGTAGGTTGGATTCCTGATTACTGAAAGGGACAGAACGTGCATACAAGGAGAGGACAACTAGGTTAAGAAGAAATCATCCAAACGTGTATCGTAAATCAATATAAAACAGTCAATAATATTATACAACAATACATGTAATTTATTACATACTTTTTCAATGTAGAATCCATTGAAAGCTTCAACATTTCCTACTTTCTTTTCATAAAGCGTACTAATTTGATTTGCTTACCAACTTTCTCCTTGCAGTTTTGAACATACCTAAAAATTGTGATTTTATTTTATTCTTTTTCACACTATAACCTCGATGTGATAACATTACTAAAACCGAGCGTGTCTTTTTATGAACATAGAAAACTATAAGCATTGACCTAATACAACTCTCATAGATTTTTGAATATTTAGCTAACTTGGTCCTACGATTTTAAAAGCATCAGAAATGTAGAATTTGTTTAAAGTGAAATGAGATTGATTATTTAGGACTTAACCTCATTTAATGAAAAATAAACATAACTTGTAAATTGAAATTATAAATAAACTATTCGTTATCGATATGTATGCATATTTTATGTATTTTCTAATTTGAATTGTCGATAAAACTAACAAAGGAACCGTCAATGAGATCATATTGACAGCTACCCTGGAATTTTACTAGGAAAATCTAAGTTCTATAGAGAGGTAATATAGAAAGAAAGCTGCCCATATTAACATGATAACGAAATAGAGAATTTAATACAAGCCGAAGTGTACTAAAAGTGAATTTTTGTCATTCAATCTACAGACTTCATTTTCTTTTTCACTCTCGTCCATTAATCAATCACTGCTGATTTGTAGCGTCACTTCTCACACAGCAGCACGCCTTACAAGGGACGTGTTTTGGGGTCTTTGGCTCTCGAATTTCAGATATTTGTTTTGTAAAATCCATACCACTTTGCCTATTTATAAAAAAAGAGTCCGGACCTCTAAAAACGTCCCTGGGGAGTCGTTCTTCAGCCTGGGAGATGACGTTATGTTCCAACACATTTTTTATTCTCGAACTGAAATGAAGCAAAAGTGATTCAACTTTATTGAATCATAAAAATTGCACTTCTTATACACTTTGACCAATATTTAATTGCAGATTTCGGTACCTTGCATTTTGTACGGGCAACTATTTCTTTGCATATCTCCTATTACAAGTCGTAGATTCAACTAGCAAAACTGAATACCTGCGACGAAAAACAGTCTAACCCACAAAACCATATTATATAGTTAAATAAAGATAAGTATGTAAACCAAAACCAAATATTTTTTTTTGTTAGTGACATAAAAAGGGACAGTGAATAATTCTGAAAAAATATTCTTATTTTATTTTGGTTTTCTCAATATGTATTTCTCAAGAACAAGATTTTGTGGTTTGGATTGTTTTTTGTCGCAGGTATTCAATTACAGGGTAGTTTTCGATGCGGTCTCATTGACGGGCTTCTTGTAAGTAATGAATAACTAAAACTTAACCTTATTTTATAAAGATCCATCCGTGTGTTGTTGCTGCAAGGATTTATCAAGATTTTCTATTTCCTTCTTTACATTAATTAGTTATTTAACGTTTCTATGATATTGCTGTTGTTAATGTGCACGGTTTTAGAAAATAGACTATTAGATATAATTTTGAAATTATTGTGTTCTTTTGCATGTTCTCCATGAGAATCATCGTCATGTTATCCAGCTTCTGTCCTGACCTGAGAAACTCCTTGGATAGTTTGGTTTGTTTAGAGATTGTTATTGAAAGTTGAATTTTTGGCAAACTAGCTCAACATTTCTAATAAAATCAATATTTTTGACGTTATGTTCGTACCACTTTAATAATATCGCAAATGTAATAATTATATTATTTTTCTGTGCTTTAAACAAATTATGAGAAGACATTTATTTGGCGAAGAAAGACTTTAATATTAGTTTTAATTTTTTCTACCCGGTGCAAACATCGAAGGTTTTGTGCAGACCAGATACTACACAGAACTAACGAAAGAGTAATTAGTGTTTGCAAGTACCCTTCAGTAATAGTTAACCTAATATTTAGTAGTGATGTTCTTATTATACTTGCGGTGGTTATTTGTGTGTGAGTTGTAGGTTGTAGAATATGCACAGCAGTAATCAAATGACAAATCAAGAATCAAAATATTGACTTTTCTGCAATACGTTCTGAATAAGAATTGAAACCACCATTTTCTCAGTTATTTCTTTGCAAATGTCTCTTTTATTTTCTTATTTGACTATGTTTATTCAGCTGTTCATTGTTGCAATAGGCCATGGTTGAGATTCAAACTGTGTTAAGAGGTTCAATACTTTATGAACAAGCTTCAAATAACTTTCGCTCGTCTGTCAAATTTACTGATAAGTATATCATATTAAAGTTAAAATTTTGAATGGTTTCACTTGTTTAAAAGTTACCATACTTTGCTTTCCTCTGTAGATCTAATTTGGCTTCTGATGCAAACGATAACTGTCTGTAAATAAACAACAAATGAGCGTATAAACAGGTAGGAAATCTAAGTACTGACTCATCACTTAAAGTACGCTGCATTTTCTCTCAACTCAACTACATAGTAAGAGTTTAAGTTAAATCAAAAACCTTGTAGTTTATTTTTCTACACATTGCGTAAAATAGTTGCAACACAAGCGAGCCGTAGAATAATATTATATAGAGGCAAGTCTCTGTAAGATTACAAGTTTGTTAACAAATCCTGTAAAATAATATTAGGCATCACTACACTGTTTATGTCCCTGTTTGGTACAATAAGATAACGCCAAGGTAGTTTTATTACCTACTAGTAAGACAAAAATGTAAATTAACGTGCATGAATACGCTTTTCTTACTACTTCGCCAGATCACTCTACATGTTTCAATCATTTTCAATGCACATAGGCGATTTTACTTGAAATTACTTTTATCACCTTCATAAATTTGTTCTCAGTGAATGCATGAAGACCACACAAATAATTTTAATTAAACACCTCTGATGGAAAGCCAGTAAAACGAGCTGGGGTACTTCGAGAAAATCAATCACAAGAACCGTTGACAATATTGTATTTATTCTTACAGTTATAAAATATGAAATTCCAATCAAATCGTACACTATTATAGTAGCCTATTTTAAAATAGAAGTATACTGGAATACCTACAACTAATTTCCAAAATAGGTCTAACTAGTTTACACATGACCAACTCAATTATTATGCAAGAATTGTTTTATCAATGTTTAACATTTATTCTCGAAGTTATATTCATAACGAAAAACTTATTTTGCAGGAATCGTCCACTGGAAAATGACAAATTCTTGCTTTCTTGAGAAATTTGTTCCAATTTCAATTTTGGGACCGAAATATCACAGCAGTTGTTCCTCTCAGTTGCATTTTACAGATTTCTAATCAAACATAGATTACCAATAAAGAAAAACAGCTTTTTAAAAAGGACGACATATTTTAATAATAATAAGAAATTAAAATGTAACAGTTTCGAAAGTACCACCTCGTTCTTCACACTCCAAACAAATAAATACAACTTAAGGCCATCGAAGTAACTATAACAAGAACTGCCGGATAGTGTTTCAATATTCTTCTCTTTTTCTTTCTTTTTCAAGATTTTCCCCACTCTTCATTAATACTCTTCGTTAATACTATATCCATTCTTCCAGTTCATAGCCGTCTCGGCCACTTCTCTTATTCTTTTCTCTTTTTTCAACTTCTTAAGCAACTGCCTACATTCTTCTCTTACTACCGTTGCTCCTGTGTTGGCCCCATGGGGCCCAATTTTGATTTGTAAAATAGGACCTCATATGTTTCAATAAGGATTCTGCATCTGCGGAAAAATCTACATCAGAAAAGTGTGTGTAAAATTGTGAATATTAGCCATGGACCCCAGAGGGCCATAAATTGATCAGTGGTTAGAAGTTCCAGAACAACAAAATATCGCGGTGATGGGTCACTGTGTAGAAAAATTGCATAAGACAAAATATTCAAAAAGCACAAAAACGAAGCGATGACGTAACCAAACTCTCTAGTAGGAACCCTGTGTGGGCGCCATGGGGCCCAAGTTGGAGATATCAAATAGGCTTCAGCTTACATGTCAGATTCTGAAGCTACGGGAAAGCATAGATCAGAATTTGTCCTAATCCACAATGTAGGATGTGGGCCATATTGCTCAGAATAAATAAATCGTCAGAATCGTGGAGCTCGACAGTGGCTTATTTGATGACAATGGAATCGTACTGACAAGAGTAAACATTACTCTAAAACAACAGAGCATGCGGAAAAGATTGCAAGACACATTGGACACAAGTTGTATATACCAACTTAGGCCTCTACGATTTACAATGCAGATTCTAAGCCTAAGGGAAAATAGAGCAGAATGGGGTTGGGATGCAAATAGGGTGGTGAATGTCTAGTTGAAGAATCCTAATGTTAAGGATCCAATATGGCGCATGGGGACGTAACTGATGTAATTGATTTGCAACCTCCAACTTCGGTCCCATGGGGTCAACACGTGATTCCTACTAGGGAGTTGGGTTAAATCATCGCATCGTTGTTGTGCTTTCTTGAACATTTTGTCTTATGCAATTTTTCTACACAGTGACCCATCACCGCGATATTTTAATGTTCTGAAACTTGTAACCATTGATTAATTTATGGCCTTCTGGGGTTCATGGCTACTATTCACAATTTTGCACGTAGTTTTCTGATGTAGATTTTCGAGCAGATGCGGAATCCTTATTGAAACGTATGGGACCCTATTTGGCAAATCAAAATTGGACCCCATGGGGCCCACACAGGGCCCCGTGTTAGGGGTTTGGATAGCCAGTCGAATGGCTCTCATGATATGATGACACTTTTGAGTCTTCGTTCTTCGCGAAACGTCATTCTAACCGAGATATTTCGCTGTTCCGGAAATTCTTTCATGCACTTTATTGACCTCCATGTTACATTTAATTTGTTATAGCACGTGATACGGATAACCTCTGCCGCTAAGATTCTCAAGTAGTTATGAGTTCACTGTGTTTTATCGATTCCCACATGTTCCGTTCGAATCCGCGATTAACCATTCGTGGCCTTTACTTGTCAGTAGAGAAAGAAGGAAGGATTTATGAACTAAATAAATATATGAGGTAAAGGAGAATGGAACAAGGAGAGAAGTAAAGTAGGAATGAGTAAAACATAAACAAACAAATATTAACCATTTAGATTATAAGAAAGAGATAACATATATTTTGGAGAAAGTAGAGTTAAGTACTTGATACATCGTTTATTGTCTCTTACGAATACTTTAGTCTTCGTCATTACTGTTTCTGTAAAAACAATAAAAAAGTATGTTTAGTATTTAATGACTCAGGTATAACGAATTAATCATATACTTCTGCTGCAGTCCAAGAATTGCCAAAAAGGAACATGAACGTTCATTGATGTTAACGTTCCTGAGCCTAACTAGACTATTATAAATACTTTACATTGAACAGTATTCGGAGACGGACTTTGTTAAATCAGACTTAAACCATTCTCTGATTAGATAACACTGTAGTTTCGCTACCGTGAACAATACGAAAGTAGACCAAATCAGAGACTTGAAACTCAACAAAAATTGAAACGTGAGCCGATTGTCACCCATATTGGTACAAAAGACGCATATCAGAATACATAACTGGCAGGTAGAATCACGTACTTGACACGCTACTCGAAAACGCAGCAGTAATGGAAAGACAGCATCGGTCCACCATTCTGTTTGTGGGCAGTGAAGGGATCAATGCGATCAAAGCTCTTCGTTGAATGAAATTTCACTGTTCTTGGAGGATATTCGAGACTTTAGGTAACGTTATTACTTCTATGATAGACTCTCCAATTTACATACTCGGCGTAATAACGTTAGAGGCCAATGCAGGAGTGGAGACATGCTTAATGAAAACTCTCACGTCTTTGTGGATGAAGTAGCATTACGCGTGAATAATATCAGTCATAGTTCAGCACACCATATTACCTATGATATTCTTCAAATCATTCAAGTTTCTGCAAGGTGGATGCCACGACAGCTAACTTCAGAACAGAACAAAAGATGTGTTTGTTCCAGTTTGAAGGGGTATTAAAACATGTCTTTTACGTGTACTTACCACCGTTTATTCATCAGACCTCGCCATGTCTTAATTTCGTACTTCTTGTCTGTTCATTAAGAACGTTTATAATCTTCAATCATAAGATAAACAATCTATTATTTATACGTTTTAATTGGTAATAAGAGGTATCTCAATATTCTTAAATAATGTTTATTTAAATACTAAATTAATAAATTACTTTTGAACTTGGATTATAATAAGGAAATATAAATGGAATGTTCTGTAACGCTACTCGAATTACACAAAGATTAATAGTTTAAAATTAATACAGTAATGACTTGCAATATTTGGAAAGAAAATAATATTTTTTTTTGGAAACACTATTTAAAGATAATACTTAAAAATTTGAGTAAAATACAATACACTTATATAAATACACATTAGTTCTAAAAGTCAAATTCTATTTTTCGTCGTTGAGATTTTTTTTTTGTTTAGTTGTTCAGGCAATATTGTTCCTCAAGGAAAGACTATCCTACATATAGGTATGTACTTTAGAAACGAAAAACGGTATTAATACATTTCCATGTTCTGACAGATATAGCACGGGTTGGAGTTACTGATCTCCCACCATCCGTCTCATGAGGTGGCGGATAGGGGGAGACCGGCCAGATATGGTGAACACTGGAAATATTCCGTGGCGGACCAAAACCAGTACTGCTACCTTGCGCTTAATAGAGGGATCTACAAAAGCTATGGGAAGATAACCCCGAACAAACATATCATGGTGAGGGGAAGCAGCATCACAGTTACCTCTTTGAGGCTCAGGATGAATGACATCCTCAAGGCTAAGAGATAGACAGAGGACGACATCTTGAGATGGTTCATGGATTCTAGTAGGGTAAAACCTTCCAGAGGTATACTAGTTCCTAATTCGGATCTCCGGACGGGGACTGGTTCAGGGGGCTTCAAGAACAGGATTAAGATAGATCTCAGAATAGGAACATGGTGTACGATCGTTATACAAAACGGGAACTCTTCAGGAACGGAAAAAGAGACCGGGATGTACGAACTGAACGTATCAGCGATACAAGAAGTCTGGTGGAGGGTCACGATAGCATTTTCCAAGGCAAGAACACTTTCATCTATGGGGGAACAGTCTCACGATTTCGGAACCGGATTACCCATTAAGAAGAGCATCCTTCCGGCAGTTCATAGTATATAGTTCTTCAACGTACGTTACGAAAGATACCCGAAGGTGCAATGCTGTTTTAATAAATGCCTATGCTCCGACCAAGCAGGCTAATTATAACGCCTAAGATACATTTTACGAGGAGTTAGAAAGGTTGTTTGACGGATTTCCGAAATATAATACGAAAATTGTGTTGTGTGACTTTAACGCTAAGGTAGGCAGGGAGGAAATATATATATACCTACTATAGGCAAATGCAGCCTTCACGAAATCGTCAATAACAATGTAGAAAGACTTATAACTTTTGAGATTTCGAGA
Organism: Lepisma saccharinum; assembly: GCA_022664845.1. Classification (NCBI taxonomy): domain Eukaryota; kingdom Metazoa; phylum Arthropoda; class Insecta; order Zygentoma; family Lepismatidae; genus Lepisma; species Lepisma saccharinum. The sequence goes on from JAGDQP010031307.1 coordinate 20,243, forward strand.
AACCTACTAGTAAAGAGCACATGCTTCCAACACAAAAATATCCACACATACACATGGGTATCTCCGGATGGCAAAACGCTCAACAAGATCGATCGGGTATTAGTGGATAGACGAAGATACAAATATAAAATGGATGTTATGTCTTAGAGAGGAGCGGAAGGTGACGACGACAATCAGTTAGAAATCACAAAAGTAAGGGGGAAGTTATGCATCGCAAACAGAGAAGTCAAAGGATCAAAATAACTTTAATTCAAAGTTAAACGATTTGATATTTCAAGTGCAAAGCATACTATAAACTCGAAATCTCAAACGATTCATTTTAGGCGACTCGAGTAGTGATAAAGATGAAATTAGAAGCGAAATTGATGTAAGTAAGATGTGAGAGGCAATTGGGGATACAGTGAAGGGCGCAGTTTAGGAACGTGTAGGAGAAGAAACCCCGAAAAATAAGACTTGGTTTGATGACGAATGCCCTAAATTTAATGAGAAACGAAGTCAAGCAAGGCAACGTTGGCTAAGTAATAAAAGCAATCCAAATACTAAGCGCTACAGTAACGCAAAACACAACGCCACACGCGGGTTCAGAAACAAAAAAGCGATAATATATGACGCAGATGATTCAGGAGATAAAGTAAAAAGGCAAGACAAATAACATACGAAATATGTAAAAATTGGCAAAGGTTACCAGTCAAGGTTAGGGATTATAAAAATGAACGCAGAGATCTGCAGGTGAATCTGACTGAATCGTCGATGTGTGGAAAAGGTATTTCGAAAAGCTTCTTAATGTACACAACGGAGAACAAACAGGCGAATTTGAAGTTTATACCGGAGAACAGTGGATACCGGGACCTAGCGAGATCGAGGTCGAAATGTCGATAAATAAAATTTTAAAAATTCAAATCAACGGGAATAGACAATATTTCAGATTAATTAATTAAAGCGAGATTAACGGCACTAATCAAGGGACTGCACAAATTGATAAGCGCTATATGGAGAAAGGAGGAGCTTGCAAAGGAATTGAAAACCTCAATAATAGTTTCGGTTTATAAAAAGGATGATAAATTGGACTGTAATAGTTCCTCGGAATCTCGCAGTTCCTAGCTTGTTACAACGTTTTGAGTAATATACTGCTAGCTCGCCTAAGTATATATATAGATGAAATAATTGGAGATCTCCAATGTGGATTTAGGAGAAAAAGATCCACGTTGGCATACATTTTCGCCTTGAAACAAATCTTTGAGAAGAAATTTTAATTTAATCGGACTGTTCACCAGCTATTCATTGATTTTAACAAAGCTTATGGTTCTATTAAGAGGGAAAAGCTAACCTGCTACAATTTAGAATTCCGAAGAAACATGTTGAACACGTGGAGATGCTCAGCGATGCCATAAGCAGAGTGCGGTCAGGTAATAATATGAGAGATAATTTCAAAATTATGCTGCCCCTTTTGACACATTTATGCTATTATGATGCAAAGTGATCACCATTTGAGAAACTGCTTTTATTTGTAATCACAAATCCATATCTGAAAAACTATTGTTTTACCACAATTTTGATACAGAAATTTGGATTCTTTGCTGAATTTTACCTAAGGATTATCCAAACTTGTCTTTTCAATATATGATGTGTGACTTCAAAAATTGAATTCAAATGGTTGTATCTCGTAAAGAACGGGTTAAAACAACGTTCTAATACAAAACCTGCTGATTTTAAACAGTGTAACCTTTAGATGCATGTGATCTACAAACCTGTAACATGATATTTTTACTAAGATG
>JAGDQP010031308.1:10962-22016 GCA_022664845.1 Lepisma saccharinum
TCCAATGATGCAATATAATTCGCACACACGAATTATATTGAGTTCAGAAAAGAGCCAATTACCACATGATATAAATTCTCCATCCCTCTTTCCCTCTCTTAATATGCATATACACATAATACGTGCATGTGTGTATGTCGATATTTGTAATAACGTATGTGTGTATGTTTCCTAACTTCTCACTTTTCATTAGCTGCTGTGAGAAGATTAATTTGTTGATGGTTTGATTTCCAATATACGGATTTTGATCATTTCTCTTTGCGTGTTTCTAATAATATTGCAATCAACAAATATTCATTATCACTCCCGTGGGCTTCTTTATATTACTAAAAATGTTATTTACTACGCAGTTTATAATGTATTGTGCATATTAGCACACTGTGTGAAGTGTACAGTAGAAATATAATTTCGATAACATAAAATGAATCATTATTTATCAAATAGAAACTCTAAACCACTTATTTCATAATTTTCTCACCTGACAGGCTACTACGCAACGATTATAGAACTAACTATAAGTTGTACCAGACGTGACGTCATTGACTCAACCAAGGTTATTTAAAATTAAATAACAGGCCAAAATTGAAAAAGACTGAATCCGAACGTACCAACTTCAGGCTGCCATCTTGGTGTGCATAGTCAGAATTTACATGAGTGTTCTTTACACGCAATTTAAATATGTTGATATGCTAATTTGGTTAAATATGTGCTATTAATTAAGCAATACAAAATAGAATAAAACCTCGGTATCACATTTAAGTCTTTTCCACTGTTTTAAATTCTGGCTGTGCGTGCCAAGATGGCAGACTAACGTTGTTATGCTCGGGTTCAGTTTCTTCAATTTTGGCCTATCGTCTAATTCTAATATCCTTGGTTGAGTCAATGACGTCACGTCTGTCACTACCTATAGTATAATTAGTTCTATAAACATTGTCCGCTACGTTCTTAAAAGTGTAATACTTTGATTGTTTCTGTATTGTTTTTATATTGTAAATAAAGGAATACGGGGTATGAGCTGTACTATAATAGTTCCAGATGATTTTTGTATCAAAATTCATAATATTTGTATTTTATTTTAATTAGTTAATATTCAAGTGTCAAGCATTGTGCATCAAATCTTCCAAAGCAACATTCCATATGTAATATTATTGTAAAGTTTAAAACTCAAGCACTATAGCATTAGCACGCTCTTGATGTCAAATCAAGAATAGCCTCGGAGAACCAAAATACATTGAGAAAGTGCTATGGCAAAGATAAAAGTGTTTACGGAAAATTCACTAAAAAGGAACAATAATAGCTTTCAATTTCTGGCCGTAACACAGGTCTCTCAGAATTACTCTCTCTTAATACTTCGCTTAACAACTAACAAAGACGCCAGAAATCGAAAGAGGAGCTGTAAATTTTCCGAACCAAAAGTAAGTTGTCTGTAATAGGTTTAAGGACTGATTTTCATGAAAACTTGCGTTGCTTGCGATTTGGGTGAATAGCCAATTGAAACACGTGTTGCACTTTCCTTACAATAAAACACGTTTTTCAATTGGCTACTCACCCAAATCGCAAGCAACGCAAGCTTTCATGAAAATCAGCCCTTACTTATACATAACCAAATTTTGTATCATTGCAGTTTTGTGTTCAGAAACATTAATTGACAGTTGGCCAGTCTCTCGCTTGACTCTGCTTGTATCAGTTTTCTTCTTTAACTTAATATTTAATATATTAATTTCATATCTATCCCAAGCAGATTACGATTTACGATATCTGATTTGGTTGCATATTATTCTAGACATACATTGAAAGTTAATTAACAGCGATCACTAAAGTTTATTGTAACTCTCATTCCTTTCTTCTGTTGTTCGCAGATAATATTGCAAGGCTTATTTTCTGTGTGTGACTGCCTGTGTCTTTTAGGTATATCATTATATTAGTTTAATCTAAGATAATACCCACTACTACCGAACTTGAATTTATACTACCGATTTTGATCATTACTGTCAAGTCGTAATTCAAGTCGATTTAATTGTAATCCAATTATACCAAATAAACTTGCATCATCATTACCATTATAATTTATTCATTCCCAAAGGTTCCATACTAAAGCAAAAAGACCTTACAAAACGTCAGCTTCTTTAGCATTAAATTGAGTAACATAAAAGCATGATTAAAAAAGAAAATAGAAGAAACTATTTTGCGCACGGCATGCTTGATTCCTAGTTCTGAAAGACAAACACCAGGTGGCAGGAGAAAAGGAAAATACAAATCGCCACCACGAGACTTCTCTGTCTGCATCTATTTTATTATCTATGACAAAAGTGTGGACTGAACGAACGTAAGTTAATCAAATCTCCATCAATTTTGTGCATTCGCTCTTGTGCAGATCATATTTTGCACATGTACAATGTTGTTGCACGTGTTTAGCATATTTATTGTACTTTGTTAAAAAAGAATTGACGACACCACCCGTCCACTGGGAATACGTTGAAGAGTCGGGTGAACAGAATAAGGTTGTAAAATCTGTGTTTGGGATCACTGTAAACTATGTACGGGATGGAAATACTGAAATGAATTATTACCTGTACCTAGGGAGGTAGAATTCACACCTATATTTTAGCCTGTTTGAAAGGGTTATTTCCTACTCTGGCAATTTTAACTATAGACAGCAAAAAGAATATTCTATTCCAAACGTCACAAACACCAAAAGAGATGTATAGACCATCATTTATAACCAGCCATTGGGGCCCATTTCACAGAACTAGAATGGAAAATGAAAATGAACTATTATTCGGGAACAAATATACTGTCGAACACCGTAATCCACCGCTGCTGAATTCTGAAAAAAAAAAAAGCCAAAAACTAATGAAAAAAAGTTAGTAAAAGAGGAATTACACCTCATTGACCTGTCCTCAGCGATTCAATACATCATCCCCCTGTCCATCGGAAACTTGTGACGTTAAACAGTTCAAGTCGCTTCATCATAATGCGAGAGATGTCGTTACGTCAGAATGACATGTTCCCCATTCATCAATACAACACACGCACACATACATACTAACTCAACGGAACAATTCTGTCTCTTTTCAACACATGAAATCAATCAAATGATATTCCAGCATGATTAAACCAGGCCTCACACATTTGCATACAAAACGCTACATAACCCTCCCACTTTCCTCATTCATTCAGTATGTGCCCTTCGACATATACCTGCCAAAGGGCAGCGTTAAAAATAATAATAGCTTGTTAAGTGACGTCCCGAAAATGGAGTCGACATATGGGCAATTAGGTGGCCTTTGTACCCAGCTGAATAATGTTGCAGCATTGTTCCATAAAGAACTGTGTGTGAGCTGTAAGCGTGAAAGTTACGGAAAAAAATAATCAAATAAAGCGTGAGATACTATTGATGTTATATTGTTGATGCAGGTATAGCTATGTATTTTGTTTGTTTTTTGCTAACCAATAGCTCTAAATTAACTTTAGAACCGACAAAAATGAAAGGCATTTCGGTACTTGTTTTAGTATGCTGTAGTAGTTTTGTAATAACAGTACGTAGTACATATTTTAATTTCTATCACCTACTCTTTGTATACTTACTGTTAGAGAGGTTCCGCCAGGGCATACAATTGTTTATAATGCACCAGAGGCATGCTAGAGGCACACCTATGATACTGATCAAAGGTGTTTTTGAATTTGAATTTTATGTTTTTGGTCTTTAGACAACTTTGGCACAGGCCGAATGGATAATAATGGGAGAATTGGTGCAATGAAAAAAGTGGGAAGAAACGAGAAAATCCACACAGTGTTTGCCCACCACAAAGACCACGTAGCACGAGCCGAGATCAAACAGAGGACCCCTGGCACCAGAGGTGAGCGCTGTACCACTATGGCAACGCGGACCCAATCAGAGGTGTTGAAATAGCAAGCAAGAAAGGAGGAGAATAAAATTTAGAAGAGGACTCCAACTTAGATTAGAAAAGTAGATCCCTAACATGGGAGGTCCTACATGAGGTTCCTTCGTAAGTCACACCAGGCAAAGGCCGGGATTTCATCTTCAACTTAGGCCCTAGCTGATTCTTTCCCGCATCCTTTCCTCTCCCGATCTGAACCACAAATGTCTAAAGGCCATAAATAAATTTAAAATTAACCAACATAAAAGCTCCCCCGCCCACCGCCCTGTGTGTGACTGCTCAATCATTTTCCTCGATAGCCTCCAACCTGCACCAGTAAACTCTGTTGTCGCGTACGTGTATTTTTCTGAACTTTTATTTATGAAGAAGAGATTTACATGATGTAGGTAGGCAAGAAGGGAAAACAAAATAACAGGAAAGCACAGGAGAAATTTGACGTATTGTCGGGAGAGAAGGGACATATAAGTATGATATTTGGTGCTGAAAGAACACATATAATAAGCATTTTGTCTAGCATTAAAGAATAGGTATTTTGTTTAACATTAAAATATAGTATTTTTATAACATTATGCAATTATTAAGAGGTTTAAACTTGTTAAAGATTTAGGTCAGGTTTCATTTTTGCGCTCAAATCGGGAATGAAGGTTCCCTCCCTCAAGTAGCGTGTTGAAGTTCTGATCATAGGGGGAAGAATGTGGATTATAGCGAAACGTAAAGGTAGATCAATTTTTTTCTGTGGCTGGGTGTGTAAGGAGACTGGCATAAAAGTGGCGGTGGTTGTTGATTCGAATGCTCAAGGCTGCACCTGTTCACCCTACACACATATATAAAATACATCACAGAATTCTGCAATTCCTATGTATATTACGTTACAGGGATTTATATATAGTGGCTACAAGCACCATTGATAGTGATCGTCAGAGAAGTTATGAAAATGGAAAGTGTCCTACATCTGGGTCTCTTGTATATGTGCGCGCCGATTGGAGGCGGTAGGGAAAAGGAAGATTCGTACCGACCAAGATGTTTCAAAAATTGTGGTGTGTGCTGAAACACTAATTTGGTTTGGTGGGAAATACTGAAATTGTGACAGGAGTGGAGAGTGTGGAAGCGAGAATGAAGGATTTGTTTGACCTTGGTGAGTTTAGGATGGAACTGGGTAATTAGAGCCGGTGGATTCGGATAGATATAGGGAATATAGGTGAGTTGAATGTGCAAAGATGTACGTTGGATCTGCTTGGTTAGGCGGGCCGCATAACGGACAAGACGAATTGTTGGAGATGATACGTTCAGGTGCTGGAGGAGACGAAAGTATCTTCGTCAAGAAGAAACACCTGCAAACTGTCCCAGAATGTCTCATTTGTACAATGACGGCGCCAGGTTTAAACTCATTTTTCTAAGGAATAGACATTTTTTCATTAAAGACAATCTTAGCATGAGCCTGAAATACCTAAAGGTCACAAATATATTCAATTCTATTAACGAAAATGCAGTTTTTATAATTAAAGATTAGGATTAGGCATTTCGGCTAACATTAAGGATTAGGCATTTTGCCTAGCATTAAAGAATAGGCATTTTACATAAAATTGCAGAATAGGCACTTTGCCTAAAATTAAAGAACAAGCATTTGCCTAACATTAAAAAATAGGCATTTGCGTAATATTAAAAAGACAAATAATAATAATCACGGGCGTTACAGACCGAAAGTTCTTGGGCCTGCCCCAACGCCATTTGTCCACGGTTGGTGGAACAACGTCCACCTGAGTGACGGCAGTGTGGTCAGCATTGCGCGCCACCTGGCCACAAACAGGAGTATTAGAGGCTTTCTAGACCGAGTGTGCGTCACGTCTTTATTCACGTGACTTCCCAGTTTGTCTCACGATGCTGGGTGGACACCGAAAAGTGGGACTCCATCCGGGAATTGAACCCGGGACCACGCGGACATGAGTCCAACGTTCTAACCACTAGACTATGGAGCTCCTTTAAAAAGACAAGTATTTGCCTATTTACCTGACATTTGGCTAACAAACGGATTTTGCCTTACATTTAAAAAGACACTTATTTTGCCTAATAAGAACAGGCATTTCGCCTAACATATATAAAAAAGTAATTGAAAATTACGTACTTATTTCAAACCATCCTGTATATCAATGCTATAGTTTTGTCTAGTTCTGCTAACCGAAACATTTATTCCATCCTGCAACCCCCTCCACCTTTCCCTGTATCGTTATGAGGGAATATATTACGTTTAGGTGAATTCATTTAATCTTAAGTCTGCCGCAATTGTGCTCTTGCATGAAACCATTTTAGCGTCTTTTAGAGCTATAGTTGGTGGTGGGGATCTGAATTTCAGAAATGAGGGCAAAAAGACCTTTTTGCAAATGCAAAAGCTAGAAGCGGGAGAGGGAGGCGGAGAGAAGGAGTTGTGAGCACACTTTGTTCTCATATTCAAAGAACTTTTCTTTATGAAAATGATTACAGAAGTCAATGCTTTATACAGGTAGAATGCTATGCAGGAATATTCTTATTAACGAGATATGGCGGAAAAGGAGAGAGAGAGAGATAGAGAGAAAGATATCTTCATTGAGTAAAAGAATGGTTGCTATGGAAACTGCTCTAGTATTCGTCCTTGCGGAATAGTTCTCTCTCTCTCTCCCTATTTAGAAGGCGGAAGAGTCACATTTACTTTTTTCGTTGTACGAAAAAGTTCCTAACTTTTTTCCATTGCAACTCCCAGAGAAAATTAAGTAGCGCTCATATTATTCCTTTATGTAATATCCTGGAACTATGCAACACTGCTGCTTTGACTGCTGCCAACTTTGCATATCATTGAAGGATGTGAAAGTTTTCTTTATAAAGTCCTTTCAGTGGATACAATATCCTTAGAAGGGTACTGTAATATTGTAATGGTGCAAAATGTGGATTAAATAATGAAATAAGTTTTTTTTTTTTAAAGATAAATAATGTAGGTCCTTACAAGTGAATGTATTTATGAACCTCATTTTGGAAGCATGTTGAACGTGGGGTTTAGACTTCGCTTTAAATTGTAGAGCCCATTCATGGAACGTTGTCTCAATTCGATTGAAAGCAATGGCAAACTACCGAAAGTTGACCTTTCTCAGGGACCTTGAGGGCATAGATCTCACCCCGAGCAGCACACCAATTATAATTGTTTCAAGGAAGAAATTTGAGTAGAAAAGTAATGCTCAGTGCTGAATAATACAAGGGGGACGAAAGCGTGTCGAATATCTAAAAAATGTAAATAGTTTGTATTCGGCCTTACCACGCTGAAACCACTGAACCGATTAAAACAGTTTTAAATAAATAGATAAAACGTTGGCCCAGGCTACGTTTTTATAGATTCAATTTGATAAATCAATGTTGCTAACCCTTTAAAAATGCAATCTTTCAAATTAATCCCATAGCGTTAGTTCTATCCGCACCAAACTTATCAGAATGTGTTTTTGTTTTTGGCGATTGTCTGCTGTTATGTCTGCTAGAATCACCGACGTACTTGGCATGAAGCTACTGGAACAGGTCATAGAGATAATCTTGGGGCCACAATTAACAGTGTTGCCAACCAATTTTTAAACGTTTAAAAAATAATGTTTCAAATTATTCCAATATGCACACTATAGTGAAAAAGCGCTAGTTGATTACTAAATTTTTAATTTGAGCACTTTTGTTGTTATTCTTCTGTTTTTGTGTACGAGCTATCAAATGTGATTTTAAAATTATTTCTAAATTGTGTGTTATTTACGCTAATGAAAAGTTTATGTCTATGTCTTTATATTTGCACGTACTAAATGAGTTAGGTGCTGACCTCTTCTGTCCACTTCTTACACTAATCTTTGTTACAATTAATGTGTCTGAATAAGTGTCTTTTTTATTCTATGAAAGAGTTAAATAATGTTGCTATGACTAGGAGAATAGAACCGGAGATTGTTTTGGTAATAAACCAAGCGAGCTACAAAGAATATAATAATTCTGTCGTTGTTCTTTAAACAAATATTAAAGAAGTTTCGTGCGTGAACCAGAGTTTATTATATTGTGAACGATAGGTACACTTCTTGTGCACATGACTTACACTTTTTTCACTTAAATCTGCATTATTTATGGGATAAAATGTGTTCAGTAGCATGTGTATTTTTACAGTGTAGAGAAAGTAAGAGATAGAATGCTTCAAGAGGTTGTGAGACTTGATACAAAAAGAACATGTCTTCAGTCTTCAGTTGTTTCTGCCAAACTACCACGAGTTGCGCTTTGAATTGCTGCCACATGTATCATATTCACCAGATGTAGCTCGAAACGATTATTTCCTGTTCCCAAATCTAAAGTTATGGCTTGCGGAACAAAGATTTGCTTTAGATGAAGAGGTTATAGTTGAGACAAACGCTTATTTTGCAGAGTTTGATAAATCCTATTACACTGAAGATATAAAGAAGTTGAAAAAGCGTAGGTCTAAGTGTATTGATTTGCAAAGTGCTTACGTTGAAAACTAAAAAATACATTTTTGAAAAAATCTTTTGTTTTCTTTCTCAGGCCGAGAACTTATCGAACAACCCTCGCATATGGAAGATAAAAAGGAAAATATTAAATTGGAGAGAATGAAAGTGAAAGAAAAAAAGGCTGCATGCATATATTTTGATAACTTTTCCTATTTTCCAACTGTGGTAACAGAGAAAGATGAGTTTTTTTTTTAAACTTAGCTTCGACATCTTCCCGACTTTTTCTTCCTCTTTCGCCGTCATTATAATACGAAGAAGGACGACCATCACTTCCTCTTTCTAGTCGTACTCAAATCCCTTGGCGACTCTCTGTTACGATGCCTGGGCGACCTATATTGATATACCAGTACGCGAACCATTTCTTGTGAAAAAGAAGAGTTGAATCTTATCCTTTGAAGTAGTCCCCCAACGTGTTAGGTAAAAAGCGTGAATGCATACAACCTGAAAAGAAAGGAAATAAAAGAAACCAGGCCTATAGACTAGTAAGAAAAAGGAAAAGAAAAAGAAAAGAATTCGGGGGCCAAAAAATTCCCTGAAAGGGGGAATGCACGCACCTGTCGAATGCTCTTCAAAAGTCTAACAAGAAAACTATTTGAATAACCAATAGTCATAACTCATAAGAATTTGTTTCTCTTTTTTAGGATATTATATAGAAATGAATTCTTATATTTTAAGAATTATGTGTATAGGAAAGGTTTTTAATAGCTCACTTCGAATAAGCACTAAGGAAGCGCCTCGGGTTCGAGTCGTGTTTACGCCAGTCATCCTGATGGAGGATTTAATATGTTCTTCGCAATCGCACCAGGTGAATACAGAGATGATCCCTGGCAGCTGCCTACCCATGCCTTTCCCTAAAAGAGAGTACACTAAGGGACATAATTCCTCAAATGTGACATTCAGTAGACTTAAGGTGCTCTAAAGGCCGTAAATGTAAATATAATGTACTTGCGTTGTGTGTGTGTGTTGTGAGAGAGTGAGTTTATATTTTTAAAGATACTCAATCAATGACAAGCAATAGTGAAATTTTAGCATGTGGCCTTGATAATACGTGTATCAAATGAACTATCGGGTTACAGGGTCGAAATCAGATCACCGGGAGAGTCAGGGTCCTAAGAATAGACCCGATCAAGCGGTGATCCGGGCCAAAACTTGTCTCGGTGACCTATTTCAGCTCTGATTGAAACATAAAATCGAATTTTGTTATAAATCTTGCTACGTTTCTTATTGTAAGCCAGACCTGCAACCAGGTCACTTTTGGTGACCCGGAGAGCGGGTCCTAAGCTTGACCCGGTCTGGGAATTTTTGGTATCGTATTAAAAACTCTTGTTTGCCTTCCGGGTCATTGGGTCGGAACCGGTCACCCGGTCCTAAACTTAACCGAATTGACCCAGTGATGAGTTTCAGCTCTGTTGAAGTTTCACTACTCTTGTTATGTTTACCAAAAATATGTGTTTGTTTACTTAATATATTTCTGCCATTACTGAATGCTTACTTGTAAAACAAAATGGAGACACTAAGGGTGGGATCAATGAATAAAACAGAACATTCTTACGATGATTCTCATTATCGTATCCAATAACTCTTTCAATGTTGTGTATATTGAGGCTGAGGGTCATAGTGTTTATAAACATGAGTTATTTTTAAAGAAAAAAAAAAGAACATTATTTGTCGAATAAATGCAATTTTCAACTGAATCGACGTACGCCGTTTAATTTGCACTTTATTGTACGCAAATAGAAAAATATCGAGACGTGTGCATACATCACTATGATCCTGAACCCGTCATATAGTCCTGTCAATCTCTTGTAGGAACATGTTTTCCTCTCAAAATTGCATATATATTTTTTTCTTGACGAAAATCCGGGATTAGACTTGTATTTGTGCTATTTTTTTCTTCACTTTCAGTGTTGCTAGTACTGTGGTCAAATCGTTGTTCGCTTTTTCTTTTTTATGAAGAGGAAAAAGTATCGTTTCGGAAGCTTTTCAGACTCGTTTCCGTGTGTGCCATGTTCTCTTTTGCCAGTGAATCCTCTGTCTCCTCTTCCAAAGCATGGGTTTCATCCCAGTTCCATTAGAAAGGTTCGATTCCAGAGGGCCATATTTCGTGAGTTTCCCTTACACGAACGACGCTGTGCACGGAGATTGGGAAGTAATAAATAGGGGGAAAGCGAAGGAAACGACCGGGAAGTTGTCTCGAGAAAAAGGAAAGTAGAGGGTAAAGACGGTCTCTGATCTCAACCTTCTCTTCCTTGTACACAGGAAAGAGTTTGGAACTTGTCACAAATGTTCCAGTGATTTTTTTCTTCTTTTTTTCCTATCTAGCCATGTTTAGTTTCTTACGATTTCAATTCTCAGTGATAGAACAGTGATTTTGCTTTTCGCTCCAGCTCCGGAATCAGTTTTAATAACCTTAAAACTTTAACGAAATATTTTTTTCATTTTATTGTTAGGTGAATGAAGAGCTCCGGTTAAGTCGTATCCTCCGTCATATGCAATCCAACACAACTTTGCTGCTTTGCGAGTTGCATATGATAGAAAACTTAGTGAACTTTGGCTCAGGTCCTCAGGCCACAAAAATTTTATTAGTGAGCCAGTAGAGGCTAGACGGGTTTGATATTTAACGTTACATCGAAATTAATATCAAACC
>JAGDQP010031309.1:0-13666 GCA_022664845.1 Lepisma saccharinum
ATTAAATGAAATTGGAATATTCTTCTGTTTCAACATATCTGCTCTTAGAATATTAGCAAAACTATAATTATAAATAATAACAGACATTCTAATTTCAATTGATTTAATCACAATTTTTGCAGGATGAGAACTAGTAGTTCCTTCTTGTAGAGCATTAACTAATTTGAAATTTTTACCTACAACAAAACAATTACCATCATCCTAATTTCTAACAAAAGTATATTTTAATGTACCTTTCCACATAATTTCTTCATAATCTGAACAAAATCCAGGTAGCAGTTTTAGTGGAAATAAAAATTCCTCATCTGTTCGTATCCTAGTAAGCCTCTCTCATACACCGTGATCATAATAATTCGCTTTTGGCTTTGAAATTAAACAAGTATTAACAGCAGTTAAAGTTATACCTGTATAATAAATAATATCTAAAATTTGTCCATGTTTACTAGTTTGAATTTGAGAAAATTAGCGAGGAGCAACATTATTATTTAATCTAACATTATCTCCTTCTGTAGTTGATGATGCAACTTTATATTAACCATTTGTATCTCTTCCTCTGATTTCAAACAGTAAATAACAATCACCCAGATAGGAATGAATAAAAGATTGTTTCTCGTAGCTTTCAATATGTTCCATTTATATAGAAAACTTATTTAATTTCTAAAATTACTGTTACTTTTGCTTCTTCAAAATTAATACGTTTTTTATTTTCATTTTTATTCTAATTACTATTTCATTAATTCTATTATGATAAACATAAAAAATAGATGGTAAGGAGGAGAGTAAGTAATTTGATAATTAAACTCAGTATCAATTTTAAAACAAGAATTTATATCACCTATTTTATCATCTTTAAGATGCACCCCATCAGCAATATTACAATGAATATTGCTGCTCCAGATGCTGAATTTTTTACAGAAAAATTTCCCGCATTTTTAGTTGGGTCAACAATTCATTTTAACAAATTTTAGGATTGGGTTTATAATTTAATTTTTTGTATAGTAAATGGTAACCAAAAGTGCCAAGATTGTTCCTGTCACTCTAGATCAGCTTAAAACCTTGGATGATGATATTCTTACCAAAGGTCAAATAGCTTAAAGGAAAAATGCAATTAAGAGAAGTAAGGGAGTGTTTTTAACTTTTAGTTTGAGGCAGCTTGATATAATTGGAAAGAGAAAAGAACATGCTGGTGGATTTTTACCACTAATAGTTGGAGTATTAGGTGCCTTAGCATCTGTTGCTGGTATTGCTTCTACAGTAAGTAGTTAAAATAAAATTAAGAGAGATAACGAGACGCTTGAAGAATGAAGGCGACATAATAAAGAAGTAGAATTAATTGTGGGTAAAAGGGTGTCAGGTTTAAAAAAGAAAAAATTCAGTTTAAACCACTAACCAATTTTGATATAGAGTATTTTGCAAAACAGTTAAAGATAAAAATTCAGAGGTGTATTTATGATTGATGAACTTCCAAAAAGTCCAATGAAAAATGAATGTGGAATTGTTAATTTAGACCTATCTAAGAGTATTGGAACCCATTGGATTTGTTATTGGAAGAATCAAGGCGAAATGTATGTTTTTGATTCGTATGGTTGAAAACTTCCAAAGGATTTGCTTGAATATTTAGGAGGTGATGATTTGGATTATAAAGAAAATAGGTTATACATGTTAACTGAAAACAATACCTAACCTTGAAATAAGTAATCAAAGTGATGATTTAAAAGTTGGTTTCTATACAACCTACTCAACCCCTAATATAACTGCTGAAAATAACCAATTTATATGTGGGGATGAAGAAGTAACAATACCAAGCGAGCCAATATTGTTTAGTCATTAAATCGCTTTTTGGAAAAATATGTGACTTTTTGAAAATAAAATATTATATAGATTTGAAATTGCTACAAAGGATAAAAATATAGATCTAAAAACATTTGGAAAAGTTTTAGAATTCGTTACAAATGAAATATTAGAAAGTGGAAAGAGTTATATTGGAGAAAATATAACTTCTTTAGTTCCATTTGATACTATCAATATTCATTGTAATATTGCTGATGGGATGCATTTTAAAGATTATAAACTTAGTGATATAATTTCTTGTTTCAAGACTGACACTGAGTTTGAACATCAAAATATTTACTCTAGTCCCTACCCTTTTAATTTTTAATGTTCAGCATAACAGTATTAATGAAATAGTATCAAAGATGAAAATGGAAAACCTATTGATTTTGGAGGAGCAGATGTAACAGTAATTCTACAAGTTAATTAAATTTTTATCTATGTAAATTTAACATACCGAGAGCTATGAAAAACAATATTTTAAACCAAACCAGAAAACAATAAATAATTTAAATATACCTAATAAAAGTATTGAGTTTGAAATAGATGGTGGTGATGGTTTTACTCATTCCTATTTTGTTGATTGTTATTTACTGTTTGAAATCAGAGGAAGAGATGCAAATGGAGAATATACTGTTGCATCAACCACTGTAGATGAACATGATGTTAGATCAATTAGTAATTTTGTTTCTTACTTATTTTATCAAATTCAAATTATTAAACATGGACAAACTTTAGATGTTACTGATTATCCAGGTATAACTTCAACTGCTGTTAATACTTGTTTAATTCCAAGAGCTGAAGCGAATTATTATGATCAAGGTTGATGAGAGGGACTCGAGACCTTTAGACGAATAGATGAGAAAATTTTGTTCCCACTAAAACTAATACCTGGATTTTGTTCAGATTATAAAAAGATTATGTGAAAAGAGGGATTAAAATATACATTTATTAGAAGTCCAAATGATGATAATTGTTTTGTTGTGAGTAAACAACATAAGATAGTTAATTTAGTAAGACAAGATGAAACAACATATTCTCATTCTGCAAAAACTATGATTAAATCAATGGAAATTAGAATGCCTGTTGTTACTTATGATACCGATCATGCTAATATTTTAAGAGAAGATCTGTAGAAAAAGAATATTCCAATTTCTTTTAATATGCATCAATGTTTAGAAAAAGTAGTATCTGGGAAATATTTTGAGTTTGATCTAACCACTCAGTTTAACTCACATGAATTTGATATGCCTATTTTTGTGATTTGTTTGTTTCAAACTAATAGGAATGATTCTACTCAGAAACATGATTCAAGTAAATTTGATCATTGTAAAGTGCGAAACATAAATTTTAGAAATGGAAGAAATGAAATATTTCCACTTGAGCCTTTGAATTTAGATCTAGCTAGTCATAAGTATTTGAAGATATATTATATGTATACAGCTTTTAAAAAATATATGCGTGGTAATATTCAAATGTATTATGATCCACTAGATTTTTAACTAATAGACCAATGTATGTAATTAATACTAGTAAACATAAGAAAGTAGTTACATCGGATAAGACCGATTTGAAGCTAATTGTTAATTTTGAAGAAAATGTGCCTAATAATAAATATGTTATGCAATTATGATTGGAAAGAAGAATTTTATATATAGTCTTAATCCAGGAAAGATAATTGAAAAGATAGCATAGCTTAAGTCATACTATTAGTACCTTTTTATATTTAATGGAAATGGAAACGCCTCATAATATCCCTAAAGAAAAATATATTAAATTATTAGAAACAATAATAAAAGAATGTGATTCATTGTTAAAGAAGAAAAAGAGAAAATTTCAAATTCTGAAATATTTTTATTATTTTAAATCACTTTATCAATATCTTTATCAGCTGCAACTGGATTTGTTAATATATTAATTCTAGTGTCTATATATTCAATAATCACTTTCAGCTGTTATTACTGGCTTAAGTACTAAATTCAATTTGAATAAAAGAATGAGTGATTATAAAAGTTAATTCAGTTGATTGATAATTTTAAAAATGATTTAGATGTTTTGTTATGTGTTAAATGGGGATTTGGGTGTTAAACAGATTGTTGAAGATATCAGGGTTATGATGAGAAATGTAAATGAAATTGAATATTTTTTCTTTATAAATGAATCCTGAAACCAAACTTACTTTATCCGAAAATGTTAATATTACTATTCGAGGTTTTCAAGAAAACGTGGAGCTTGTTTTAGAAGTAGGTCAATATTCTGTAAATTTAAGTTATGATGAACTGGATGAATTTCTATTGTGAGAGAATTTGAACAACCAAATCAAAAGTTTATACTCGCACATAATTTAGATTTATTTATATGTAAAAGTATTGCTTTCAAAGGAACAAATGGAATTGAATTAATATTAAATGAAAATAATTGAAGAGAATTTTTAAGGCATATATTTTCCATTCAGTGCGAAGTTTCGTAAATATTCCATTACGCTTATTCACACATTTAAAAACTCTAATTATTTTCTTTTATTTAAGTATTCCACTTGAACTTGGCACCTTTTGTTAACAGTTGTTGGAAAGGTTCTACCTTTCTCGTGAATTGTCTTCTATGCGATCTCAAGAGACTACATAGTCCGACAAAGCTCTAAAATTGGCTCTTCGTGGTTGGTCTCTTAACTCCTCTTACTTTTTTGGCAATTCTTGGAGAAGTAAATATTTCCTTTCCGCTTACTAAAAAAAAGGTCATTGAGTCGTTTGTACATGGTGTTCGTCTCCTTGGGTGATGCTTTAAAACCGTACTTTCGTAAGCGTTGGAGTAGAAGTTCCAAGTCTGCTAGTTGTTGTTCAAAGTCTAAAGAACCGATGACCAAATCATCTTGCTTACTAGTAATGCGATTCTGTAAATTCTCAAGTAGCATTCTTGTGGATATAGAGAGAGCATGTGCTGATCCAGAGTAACTCATGGCACATCTTTTGAAGGTATAACTCTTTATTTGGTGATTTAGTTTAAATGCCCCCATGTATCGTTGACTTTTCGTATGTAACAAAATCTGAAAGTATGACTGGGATATATCGATAGTTGATATGAGTGTCTTGCCTCTAAGGTTGTGCAAAATATCCTCGGTTAATTGGAATGGCACACTAATATATTTGCTATAGGTGTTGCAATTTTTCAAGTTGAGAATTATACAAAAATCTTGAGTTTGCTTTCTTTACTATCAAAAGAGTTAAAGAAAACGGGCTGTCATCTATCTCCCTTATATTGATTGCTTGGAGAAGTTGATTTATTTGTCGATTAACTTGTGGTGGCACCGCTATTGGTATAGGCGGGCTTCTATCGTGAATTTGCTGATTTGTCTATTCTTATTTCATGTGGCGCATAAGAGAATAGTCCCTATGTCGGTATAGTAAATTTCCGG
Source organism: Lepisma saccharinum (assembly GCA_022664845.1). Taxonomy (NCBI): domain Eukaryota; kingdom Metazoa; phylum Arthropoda; class Insecta; order Zygentoma; family Lepismatidae; genus Lepisma; species Lepisma saccharinum. The sequence continues at coordinate 5,243 of JAGDQP010031309.1, forward strand.
CCAGAATTTTTTGCTAGTTTGCTAGTTCTTGGTTGATGTCGAATGCATTCAAGTCAAACTTAGTAGCTGTTAACTTAAGTCCTTTCTGAATATCTTCGTTTGTTCTGTATTTGTAGAAATCACTGATTTTTTTCTTTTTATTTTATGTTGTATAGAGAAACTTCTACATTTTCTTCAATATATCCTACTGGTGTATTCTTTGGAAATGTTATTTTATACGACGTTGGGGTAGACACTAGATTAGTTAAATCTTCATCAGGTATTTTCATTGTAAGAGCTTCTAAGCCATATCTGTCTTGCAGTGCTTGTAGCAAAGTTACGAAAAATGTGATGACTGTTGTATTTCTGTCTGTACATTGACTGGAAGAAAGAAATGTGATCATGTAGGAATCGTGATCCGTTTCATAGTGAATATATTCGCATGTATCTGTTGTCTCACTGAAAAGAGAACTGTCTGCGAAACTTACTCGTTGACATTCTCTTCTTTTGGTATTAGAGGTTTCATTGGGTTTTGACGTTTGTCAATTTTCGTTTGTAATCTGGGTAGCAAATCTTGCCCAAAAATTGGTTTGAAATTTCCTTTTTCCATTATTCGAAAATAATGAGCAAAAATAGTGTCCCAATTCTAAAATCTTATTAAAGCTATATGCTCCAGTTCCATCAGTTAGTTGGAAATTCCTTTTAATTTTGTACGAAATGCAATTAGTGTAGAATCTGGTGCTAAGTCGGCTTTTGGCCATAGGGACAAAGTTGATCCCTAACTTATTATACCTGGCAATTGTTTATTTTGTACTCTTATTTTAATCAACTATTTATTATTTGTTGTATCGAAATCAGTGATTTCGTGTCTCTCATTGATGGCAAATTCTTTTACAAATGGGTCTATGTTATGACTTATGGTATGATTATTGTCATCTTCCTTCTTATGAGAATGCGGGATATTTTTTCGTTCTTTCTCTATTTGCTGGGCCCGCGATCTCCAATTAGCTCGGGGCGAGTTTACTCTCTTCCCGACTCATTATTCTTGTTTTTCAGCATTGGCTTGTTCCATGGCCTATCTTAAAACAAGTTGCACACACTAATATTTTGTCATTCTTCTCATGATTACTTTTCTTTTTCCCATCGGTGCTTTTGATATTGTGACCTTGCTTGTTATTTTCATTTTTGTTATAATATATTTTTCTGCTGGTTTCCTTTTTATTGCGGTATTGTGGATTCTCCGTGGCGAGTTTTGCAACTGTTAGTGGCAGTTGAGGCATCTAGTCCACAAATTTAAAATAATCAGAATCTGGAGTAGCCCTTGTTTCAAGTTGTTGAGCTTTTTGCATATTCTTCTGCGCATGCTGATCTAATGCATAGGCTAAGAAGTTTCTATAGGGCAAGCTGGGAGAGGTCACTCTGGGTTCAATATATCATAAATGTATCGTTGGTTTCGGTTGTAGGTGGTAGCTTACCAGAAGGAGCTAGAGGGAGGTTATTATGAGAACAGGTTGGTGCTTGCAATTTTGTTGACATATGGTAATTACAAGGGGTCAAGTTGCTTATAGGTTAATGATTTTGTAATTTTACAAGTTGAGCAGGTGGATTATGTGAGGATTGTTCTATGTATTCTCGTTTCTTAATAAGATCCTGGGCTGGTTCCAATTGGTGTAGACGGTTTTGCAATTCTGCTATTGCATCAAAAGATACCGTAGGCATTGCTTTTAAAAAATTCTTTGTAGACCAAGCGACAAATAATGAATTTTCCGGTCTTCTGAATCTGAGAGTATATGCAGTATTACTCCCAATTTCCTCAAAAAGTACTAGTTAGTTGGTTCACATTCCCTTTGTTGAATTAGGTGGATCTCCATTTCCGCTTTCTAGGCTGGAATCCTAGGGCGACATAGGCTAACTAAATTGGTTTTGGTTTTTCAGTGTGTCATATTGACCTTGGTTTGAAGCTGAAATATTAGATCTAGTGCCATTTCCTGGAGGTACATTGGCAAAATGTATTTTTGTTTCTGCGCATTCCATCGTTGTAAAGTAGATGTTCAAAAAACATGAAAAATCTATCTGGCTCATCCGTGATGCGTCCAGAAAATTTGGTTAAGTGTGGAATGCTGTATGATGGTCTTGTAGCCATATTATTTTCGTCGCCTGACATACCCTTTCTATCGGAAGTAGTAGTACTTTCGTATTCGCTATCAGTTTCCCCAATTCGAGCACCTGATCGGGTCATTGGTATAAACTATTTCATCTCAATTTTACATTTAACCCTGCAATCTGTTTTTAAAAAAAAGAACCTCTAGAAAATATCCCTGGTTAAAGTTGGTAATCTTGGTAGTCACCACTGATTATCACTGTCCCACCTATTGTGAGTGATATTTACACCATACGAATATATGATTATGCTAATCACCATCAGTCTTATTGGTATGTTAGCGATACAAAATGTTAATTGGTGAAGGAAAATAACAAATTTTACGTACAGATGGATTGTCCTATCTTGTGATGTTAACAAAAGACCGGCGCAGTTATTTGATTTCATATAATAGCTCCACCACGTAATGTTCCCTTCTGCGTGTGCCTTAGTTGCCTCCGCAACGCTCAGTTTCTCTGAGTCTGGCGCCCTTACTCAATATTTTTTTGTTTGGTAGGTATAGCAGGTAGAGCAATAAAAAGATCTTACTTACTTATTTATCCGGCTCCTTGGACCGTAGTCGATCCTTCGCCTCCTCAATCCTTGCCTTCCATTCTTCTCTCTCCTGTGCAATCCTTCTCCACCCACGCACTCCAAGTAGCTCCTTCGCATCTTTTTGGACTTGGTTCTCCCATCTGGTTCTCGGTCTGCCTTTCCTTCTGCTTCCTTCGAATCTTGCACTTATCATTTTATTTGGTATTCTTTGGATTTTCATTATTACAACATGTCCCGCCCATTGTAGTCTTTTTATTCGCACATAGTTCGATATTGAAACGTCTTTGTATAATTCGTATATTTCCGCATTGTATCTTTTCCTCCATTGATCTCCTTCTTTAGTTGGTCCATATATTCTTCTAAACACTTTCCTTTCAAATATGTCTATTTGCTTTATAGCCACTCCAGTAAAAGCCCAGTTTCCCATCCATACGTTAATATCGGTCTTATCAAAGTTTTGTAGAGTATGTATATTTGCAGTTTATATCTCGATTTTTAAACACTGTTAATATTGCATAGTATGCTTTATGGGCTGCATGTATTCTACTTCTAATTTCTTCTATTTCCTCATTATTTTCAGTCAATATTGTTCCTAGGTATTTAAATTTTTGTACCTTCTCAATCTTATACTCTCCGACTTCTATAGTCTTTTCTGCTTCTCTCTTCCGTCGCGACTGTATCATTATTTTTGTTTTTCCTTAATTGATTTTAATTCCTACCTCTTTACTTTTGCTCTCTATTTCATGAAATGTTTTTATTGTTTCACTTTTGGTGCATCCAATTATACCTATGTCGTTCGCGTATCCTGTGATCTGTACTAGCTTGTTTTGTAATGTTCCGTTTGTATCCACTTTTAACTGTCTTATTACAAATTCTAAAACAGGATTAAATAACACTGGGGCTAGTCCATCTCCTTGTTTTAGCCCTTTTGTTACTTGGAATGGTTCACTAAGTTCGCTCTTAATTTTCACATATGCCCTTGTGTTTTCTATTGTTGTTCCTACTAGTCTCACTATTTTCTGCGGGTAGCCAAAATATTTCAATATTTAAATTAATTTTTCTCTTTTTACGGAGTCATATACTTGTTGAAAGTCTACGTAGATCTGGTGAGTCTCTATTTCGTATTCGCCGCATTTTTCCAAGATCTGTTTCATGACAAATATTTGGTCTGTAGTCGACCTTCCTTTTCTAAATCCCGATTGATATTCCCCTAGAATACTCTGAGCTATTAGTTCCATTCTTTCCTTCAATATGGCGGTAAATACTTTATATGCACTACACAGTAAAGATATTCCCCTATAGTTGTTACAATTCATTTTGTCGCCTTCCTTGTATATGGGGCATATGATACTTTTTCTCCAATCTTCAGGGATTTCTTCTTCCACCCATATCCTTGCTATCAGTTGCTGATATAGCTCTTCGACTTCATTTCCTCCATATTTTATTAACTCGGCTAGTATATTATCGTACCCTGTTGCTTTTCCATTTTTTAGTTTTTGCATGTTCCTCTTGATCTCGTCTGTTTTGTTTATATCTGTTATACATTCTTTATCTTCTATCCCATTGTAAATTGTATCTGTTCGTTGTTCCTGTCTATTGTTCATTTCTTCTTCTGGATCCTGTTCTTGTGGGTTCAGTAAGGTTTGGAAGTATTCCCGCCATCTTTCTTTTATCCATCTATCGTCCCCTATAATTTCGCTTTCCTTATCTTTACACATTGTCGTTTGAGCAATGAATCCTCTTCTTATTTTCTTGATTTCTTTGTATGCTTCTGCCGTTCTAATCTCTCTCATATTTTCTTCTATGTGTGATATTTGTTGTCTCGTCCACTCACTTTTCTTCTTTCTGCATATTCTATTTACTTCCTTATTCATCATATCCATTTCTTCTTTCTTTCTTCTTGTAGGTCTATTGAGAAAATCCTTGTACACTTGTCGTCTTGTCTGTACTATTTCTTCACATTCTTTGTCGAACCAGCTATTTTTCTTCTTTAATGTTACTTTCCCTATCGTTAAATCTGCTGCTGTTATTATGCTCTTTTTCATTCCGTTCCACATGGATTCTACTTTATTTGCATTGTCACCTCCTGTTGATCTTTGTATTTCTTCATTCCTTATTGCTTTTCGTACTTCTTCGTGGTATTTTTCTCTCTCTTTTCGATCACGCAGTTTATCTACATCAAAAGATACATTTCGTAATACTGTGGCTCTCTTTTAAGTTGAATTCTACACCTAAATTTGATTCTTACTAGGTAGTGGTCTGTTCCTACGTCCGCGCCTCTCTGACTTCTTACGTCTGTTATACATCTTGCATATCTTCTGTTAACTATAACATGATCAATTTGGTTGTGTCTTTTCCATCGGGTGAACGCCATGTTATTTTATGGATATCTTTGTGTTGAAAGGTTGTAGAGCTAACTATTGCATTGTGGCTAGATGCAAACTGTATTAATCGCTGTCCGTTATCATTTGATTTCTGATGTAGGCTGTGTTTCCCAATTGTTCCCTCATATATCTCCTCTCTTCCAATTTGTGCATTTAGGTCTCCTAGCACAATTTTTACATCATACTGAGGTAGGGATTCGTATATTTGTGTAAGTCTCTCATAGAATTAATCTTTTTCCGTCTCTTCTGCCTCTTCTGTTGGGGAGTAGATATTCAGAATCGATACATTATTGAATCTTGTTCTCAGTCTGATGTAGCACATCCTCTCATTAACAGGTTTAAACTCCGTTATATTACCTTTCATCGATCTTTCTACTATAAAGGCAATCCCTCCTTCTTTCTTCTCTTGTTTTTTTCCGCTGCTCAATATTGTAAAACTTTTCGTGTCCCAAACATTGTTATCATTCCATCTTTTCTTGGATTGCTGCTACTTGAATTTCGTATTTCTGTAGTTGTTGAAGTAGTATTTTCAATCTGCCGGCCTTTCTAAGCGTTCGTACATTCCACGTTCCGATAATCAAGTCCATATTCATGCGCCGAATCAATCTCTTTTTACTTCCGTCCTTAATCCGAGGCAAATCTTGAGGCTTCATAACCCGCTGATATTTAACAGTGTGGGGTGGTTAACCCTACGCCCAACCCCCAACTTGGAGGACCAGGAGTTTTCTGTCGGGGTCTTCTTTCCCTAGCCTTTATGGATCCATCCATCAACCGCAAGGCAGCGGTGATTTTCTCTCAGGGTTGTCTCCCTTAGCCGAATTGTCCGCGACTGCTTATTCGTCAGATTTATCTGCTTATTTCGCAGCTGGCCCTCATGTCTGGGGGCCTTTCCACTATCCGCAACCCGTGGATGCGCCCGGTCGCAGTCGGCACTGCGCGGCCTAATTAACCCTGGAATAAAAAGATCTATGTTTTTATTTTCCCTTCACCTTTTCTTAAAAATACAACTCAGAAAATTTAATAAAAAGAGTCTTCCGTACAAAACTATGGAGGTCTATTTGAGGTTCAAAATATCTCAATTACTTTATATAAATTTCCTGTGGTTACGGTTGACATTGGCCCAAGCATCGGGTTTGTAAATTTGACACTTTTCGCACCGAAGTGATTATGGTGGTTGTGTTCTTGATGGTTCGACCCTGCACCTTTTTATATATCAAAGCTTCGAATTTAAGAAGTCTATCTATAGTGTGTTGATCTGGAGTTAGCACGCTGGCCATGTAGCTAGGTGTTCCAATCTTAGTTATGATGCGTAAGCGCTTAGTGCTGGTGTGTCCCTGTGTACGCAGTTCGGCTTTTATTTCTTCATCTAATGTGTCTGGGTTTAGTCCTCTGATTACTATTGATAGTTGAGGAGGTCGGCGTGGTGGTGGAGGCATTCAGACTGTTCTGGTGGTAAGTGCAGCAAGTTGTGCAAGTTTTGCCAAAAATTTCGTAACTGTATTAGTTGCGAATTGTAATTGCCAAGTTGCCGTCAGTGGATTTAATAATGATTCCGTTGCGCGTTGGTTTGATTTCTTTGGTCATATCTTGAGGTACGTATTTGGTTAGCTTCAGAAGCAGTTGTTTTGGTGTCTTGAAACTGGTTTACAAGAAAGAGTGAACCTATTAAGTTGCTGTATTAGTTGAATGACCTTCTGAGTCGGACGTAGAGACATTGATGAATTGTTGTTGATCTGAGTGAGAATCTGAAGCACTAAGCGTCTGCGTATGTTCGTTCGGAAGTCATTTGTCACTGCCGGAAGTGCGAAGGGATGGTGAGCGTGATCTTGTTCCGGATGTTGTTTGTTGTACAGAATTGCGTGCCTATTTGGTGACTTTGCCGAGATATGTAAGCTTAGGTGTTAGAGTAGATGATATTTGATTTACGACTGATGGTAGTTGATGTTTTCCAGTAGTCTTGTTAGGCATGCTGCAATGATAGATGCTAAAATGTGTCGACGATCAGCCTGAACGGGAGCAGAAAAATCACTTGTGACAGGACGGCCACCGTGATGATGAAGGGTGAACAGATCTACTAAAGATGTACTACAGATGATGATGAAAATTGCAGGTTGGACAACCCATAGGGATAGTTGTACAGGTACTGTTCACGCTTTCTACAATATGTATGTAAAAGAAGGTCCTTTTCTAGATGAGTCTAGCTGTGCAAAAACTTATTGCAGCGAACAATGGCACGGGATAATGACGTGGGATGGTAACAAAAAACTGGTTGCTGTGGTCCACCTCTATGCAAGATGGCGTCTTAGTACAAGTTGAGTTCCCCACTGAGAGAATCGTTTTCCAAGACTATACATACAATGGTAACATGAAGTTATGCAAACTGGTTGAACATTGTCAATAATTCAATAAAGATTAATTAGAATGATAAAATACTTTGCACATCTTAATATTGCAAATTTATAATTGTAATAATATAGAAAGAAGCAAATTCCATACTAGAAAATATAAATTCATTATAACAGTTTCCCATAGACGATAGTAATTCCATCTAGTGAGCACCAAATCAGAAATATTATCAAAGTCAACCATTGGAAAAAAATAACTAATTTACAACATACTATTAATGATTCCACTTGATATAAATTAATTTGTGAATATAATAAATGATTATTTTGAAATAAAAAATAAAATAAAAATGTTATTGTATCTTCACGCTGCTTACTCTATACTTAACTTTTCAAACTACACAAGTCTAAGAAACGTTTTAAACCATCCACATATAATTCGAAAAAGTATTCACTATTGCCACGGATATTCAGGGACCTAACGGAGGACACAATGTCTACGGTTCGCTTCTACTACTTTCTTAGAGATTTATATGGAACTTTAAACCGGCGCCAGGCCGTATCCGGCCAAAAAGAAAAAAATAATAATTAGAAATAGAATGTACGCTGAATAATTTGTAAACTCCCTGATCAGATTTACGCAGATTTCAATGGCAAACTCTACCGGCTGGAATAATCCTTACTATCTGAAATAACAATACCTCTATTAGCTTAGTGAGGGATAATATAACGTTTTATTTGAATACGAGATTTATACAATAGAGGAGGAACGATTTCTCTATGGACTTTGGCTCTAAATATTGAAATGGGGACAGAACTTTATATGACGGTTAAGTTATAGGCTAGGCGATGATTATTTTGACTCAGTACTTCTTTCTACAAACGGAAACGTAACCAACATAAAACGAATCACTTTATCTGTTTAAATAACTATATCATTCCCGCAGTTCCCAGTTTCTGGCACAAAACAAAAAAAATCATTCAATTCTTTCTGTTGAGATTTCTATTCAACACGGATTCC
>JAGDQP010031310.1:0-22014 GCA_022664845.1 Lepisma saccharinum
GTATTTCAGGGAGAAATTCTCCCTCTCTAACAGTTATTCCCCAGAAGAAAAAAAACACGTATTCGCTTATTTTATGTCTACTATGTAAGTTCATATGTGAGAATTTTGATCGAAATCGTTCATGTCTTTCTGTCACTTTCAGCGCCACCTGAAAGATATTTCAGGGGTATTTCGCCCCCTCCAACCGTTTTTCTGCTGATAGGAAAAACACTTATTCGTTTATGTTATGTGTAGTTTCCATCTGCCAAAGAAATTAGGGCGAATCACTTTGCGGATATTCCTTGTAAGTCTAACGTAATGGAAAAAAATAAATCAAAACATGAATTTGAACAAAAAATAGGTTGGCAACAGTTATAACTGGGATACTTGAGGACAAAGACAATCACAATGTTTTCTATTGTGTCGAATACTATTTATGCCAATTTTGATGCACACAGGTCGTACCGAATAGAAGGAATTTGAAACCACATTTTTATAAAAGTAAGTTTGCTACACTGACTCACTACATCAATCAAGACGCTTTGACCTCGATTTGCCTAGACCTTTTTAACGACACTTCAACTACATTCGTAGCTATAGCAGTTCCCGAGTTAAAACTTGGAGACTGACAGATGGATAAAGCGGCAATTGAAGGTCTCTAACAAGAGATCTTAAACAAACCATAAAATTATATTTCAAAAACGAACTCATGGCTATTAAGTTATGTTAATTATGTTCTCATGAATGTAGTTTTATTAACATTTTTCTACTGATTGAAATGCAAAAACTAAATTGCATTATTTAAAAATTGCTTATTTATAAATAGCAGATTTCCTTTCTCAGAATTGAAATAGCGAGTGAATAAATGTTAAAGAATGTCAAAAGTTTAACATAGTTGGAAGTGACTAGGAGTAAAACTTAAAGTCATGACCACAAAAAAAAAAAAAAAAAAAGAGTTAATACATTTTTTTAAATTTATTTGTGACTTTCAGAAATCTATGGCTCAGGTAGGTAGGGAAAAGGAGTAGGCCAAAACTTTGGTTGAAAGTGCAATCCTGTCATTTGCCTTGTGTGACTGAGGGAAAACCATGGATAAACAGGACAGTGAACTGTTGGTATGAAACCCAGAACATCCAGAATGAGAAGCTAACTTTGTACGAACTGAGCTATACGAAAGCATAATATATTCTAAAAATGACAGAACACTTTCCAAGAGAGAACCATAAAATAACTACACTTTCGGAAAGCGGCAAAGTGACAAAATACGTTTTCAAAAATAGCCAAAAAGTTAAAAAGTTTGTTTTTAAAATACCGTAACACTGTATTTAACACATTTTTAAATAAAATTTGCTATAAGATAGGAGAAAGAAAGTGAAAAGAAAATTGGCAAAAGCCTCGTTTACAGGGACCATCCCGACTTTAATCCGGTGTGACTGAAAAAAAAAGTACTGGTAAGCTTCAGTAAATATGATCGAGGTTAGGTGGAGGACACTTTCACTACCAAGTCCATACTAGGTTCAGGCCATTTGTTTCCAGTCCCTGGTGACGAGTAACACGTCCTGAGAGAATTACAGGAACGTCGGAGTTTATCTACAATCTACTTGATATAATAATAATGAAAAAAATATTTGAATGTAAACGCAATAATAATAATAATAGGTTTAGAAAATCCTTAACTAACTTGAATGATAAACTGATAGTTTTTGCTTAAGAGATATTCGATAAAACCACTTTGTAATTTAAAATACGAAACCATAGTTTTAACTTTCTTTTCACAACTTTAATGAAGCACGAGAGAGAGAAAGAAAGAAAGAAAGAGAGAGAGAGAGTATAGAGAGAGCAAGGCGACAAAATTAGAACTAGAATACACAGGGGAAAAATTAACGAAGTTTCTTCGAACGCCTTTTCGTAGAAAGATGAGGGGGGGATAGGGCTCCTGCTGACACCAACAAGTTTGATATTATCACTTTCATTTTGCTCCAGGGTTCTATAGGGGCTATATAATTGCATTTGATTGCAATATAATACTCTACTCTACAACACTCGAGTGTTCTATGGAAAGTTAATAGACTTTTGATGAGATTTCCCAACAAAGTTTGTTGTTCTCTCTTGGTTTTTTTCCTCTTATTGTTTCAAATCCTAGCTCGATAATTTCGCCTTTTTTTTTAAAAAAAAAAAAAACTTATTAAGCTAGAATGAAGGTAGCGTAGAAAGTGTGTGTATAAAAATTAAAAAAAGAAAGAACCATTTCATTTTCTTCTCTAATTTGAATATATTTTCCTGAAGCCAGCTCACATTAGAGATAACTTTATTAGTTACCCATACATAAATAGTCATCTCACATCCACATTAATATAACTGTACTTCTAATCCCCTAATTTGGAAGTGTACTGGTGGTCTTGAAATCGGAATCAGCATGTACGTTCCAGGAATTTTAGAAGAAAAAAGCATTTTTTTTTAGGACGGCGTTTCTGAAATTACGTGTCACACAAAATTCTTCATTTAATAAGGACTTGTTCATAGCCGACATGAATGACTAACATGATTTAATCTACCCCTCAGATTTATCGTGAAATACTTGTTCTCTTTACAAGTATTTGAGTTAGGGCTTGAAGTTGAATCCCCAGTATCTTAAAAATAAAGCTGAATTCCACGGAATGTATAAGTTTTATTTCTAATGTCGTTGATGAGAATACGCTGCTAGAATAGTTACCCATTATTTTTTTTTTCAAATTGTCTGCATATAACGTTAACAAATGTACAGTTAGATAATATTTCCATTCTGATTGAATCTCATTTGTTTATTCATTTGTTTTACTCAGAGTAAATTTTCTAAATAATTGTGCTTTATTTAGAGCAAAAACAAGAGGTAAAGCTTTAGCAATGCGTATGTTAAGTGTATATTGAGAGAAATCTGAGAAAATATAATATAAATCTCCATTTGGCGTTCTGTTTTATTGGTAACTAAATACAAATTATTTGTTTCGCAGTCATTTTCTATATGAGGATGCCTCACGTGTAATCCACATATCTGCGGCTGAAACCTTAATTTTAAAATTTTTGACCTTGCGTGTTATGGGCTCGTTTGCGAATTTAACGGGAAAAGAATAAGATTTATATTGATATTTTTCAATACTATTATCAATACATATTTTATTGCCTTATAAAATACTAGAAACTCAAAATCGTTAATATAGAAGACAACTGAATACAAAAAAACATTTTAAATATTTCCTAATTTTATACATATTGTAATTAATAAACCAGATTTACGATTTTCCATGCTATATCCGCCTGGAAATATAGTAACAAAATGGTTTATTTTACAAAATACATATTTTATTATAATAAATTGGAGGCAAATACTTTACAACACTGCACATTTTCTTTGCGTACATGCACTCACTTTATTGTATACGATGTACAGGTACTTTTAAGCTGACAAAAAATACTTTATGCTTTTTGAATATAGTTCTGAATGAACCGAAGTTCCGAATAAACGAGCTTGTAGTGTACTCACTTCTCGTTGAAATAAAAATCAAGGCTTAGCGAACAACACCTCTTTATTGGAGCTCTAGTTAACACGTAGAACACTCAAGAGAAACTGAACTTTACATGTGCACTTTACGGTTGCGAAACTTGCAGTACGAGTCTGGCAGTTGAACATCAATTACGTTTGTTTGAAAGTAAGGCTTTGAGAAAGGTATACGGGCCAAAACGGGACGAGCTGACTGGAGAATGGAGGAGACTACATAATGAAGAACTCTACAGATTTTATGAGTCACCTGACATTATTAGAATAATGAAACCCCAAGGCTAAAATGGGCATGCCACGTAGCTCGGAAGGGTTGGGGAAAACGCTCCTGAGAAAAATAGGTCGTTGGGATAACAATATTAGAAGAGATCTTCAAATGTTCAAGGCTAAACCTGGCTTGATGTTGCTCGGGATAGAATCCAAAGACAAATGTTTGTTACTGCGGCGATCAACTTGAGAGTTCCGTAAGACATAGAGTTAGATAGTTAGGAACACTTTTATTAGGGAATACTTACTAGTGAGTCCTCCAGAGTTCTTCTGGAAATATTTTAGGAGTCTCCAAGTGTTTTTCTGAGAATTTTGTCCTTGGGTCTCCAGAAACGAATGATGTTTTCATGGGGTTACTTTCCTTTTTTGGTTTTCTTGCGCTGGCTTGTAATATATATTATAACATTTTTCACATGTACCTGCGCTGGCTTGTAATATATATTATAACATTTTTCACATGTACCGTTGCTACAAACAATAGATGAATTGATTTCACAAGGTTTCTCTTCTTGTTTCTTATTGCAAGAGTTTAGATAGTTCTGTAGTGTACGCCACTCCTATTATCTCCAGTTGCTCCTGACCGTTGAAAGCACCCACCATTCCCATGAGGTATTCGGAATACTTCTTAGAGTTGCTTGATACTTCCTTCTTCCGGGACTTCCGATAGCTATTCTATCGGTAAAATAGGACTCTCACCAACTTTTGCCCAATGAGAATGAGCATTTTGTGACTGCCATATTGTACCGCTGATACAAAGTTGCATAAGTAGTCCCTCGCATTCGTCGACATCACCCACATTTTCAGAGTTTTTACTGATGAAAGCATACAGTATATTGTTGCAAATCTTGCAATGAATATCTGATCAATTCCTAGTAGTCCAGACTAATAAAGACTTTGTTCTGTAAAAAACGTTAAGAGTGCCTGTGTTAGAACCTGCCGTCACTTAAAACTACAAAAAATATCAACATTATACAGCAGAAATTATCAACCCACTAGTTCCCGTTCACAGCAAGAAATTAAGTACATTTCGAAAACATTTCAAATTCTTTAGTTAAACTCCTGAGTATGACATAAAAATAATTTTGTTTTGAACAAAGGCGAATATTTAACTTTAAAAATATTCTACACATCTTTAAAACTGTCTTCTGTGTACAGGCCGGACATTATCACACCAGAGAGGAAAGCGAGAAACAGGCTAAACTTGTACAAATTAACTAACTGTGACCATCGAACAATATTACAAACAGCTACCAGATCTCGACTTCTGGATGTTCCCATAGAACAACAGAATTTCTCTTTGGCATTTAGAATAAATCCTTTGGTGCATAGTGAGTAGTTCCATACTCTCAACACATATTTTTCCACATCGCAAAAATGAATATTGGTCTCCCACATCTCCCTTTCAAACTATAGCGTTACGTCATTATTGGACCATTAGTAGAATTCAGGACCTGTTGTATCCAATATATAAAGGCACGTGTTAATATTAGTTATATTTTTTTAAAAAAATCACAAGCTGGTCATTAACAAATATGGAGTATTGGTTAATTGGAAATTAAGGGACATAAAGAGAGAATTTGTCTACTTGACACTTTCAGAGACAAAAAAAATACACACATCCTCAAATATACAGTCACTGCCATTAGGTGACAGTGTCCTCACATTAAATCAATAGTCGAAGTAAATTGATTGAGCAATTCAGTGGTTGTTTTGTAGGTGATTACAGAACTACTTCAATCAGCACGGTTCAAATGAATGGGAAGGTTGAAAAATTTGAAAATAGGAGAACGGACGGATTTCTGTGTGTTTATCTGTCTCTCTCCTTCTTTCTCTTCGTATGCGTGACAGAGATCAACTGAGAATAAATGTATGTGACGAGAATAATGCAGAGAGAGAGAGAGAGAGAGAGAGAGAGAGAAAGAGAAGAGTCTATAATACGAAAAATCAGGCTCATCGTTTTGGGACTGCCCCTATTTCGCGGCGCGAAAATCAAACACTTTGCTTGATTGATTGATTTTAAGCGTTCGCTTGATGGTTTAGCTACAGACCGACAAGGTAAATACAGTTCCAAATGATTGTTGGTTCTCCTGCTGTTTCTCTCTTTTCACTATTTGCTAATTATACTGCTTCTTCCTCTCTTTATCTCTCTCTCTCTATCTCTCCAATATTTGCATTCCTGCATCTAATAGAAAATAAAGTCATTGGGGAAACAACACTTCCAAGTTTTCAATTTACTTAAAATAGTGAAAATATATAATAGGTTAATAGTTTATCCCGGAATTGAACTCTGATCCGCTTCCCAGAATTAGCATATAACAATATTTCTCATTTTCTTCATTTTTTACTTACATTTCGCTTTTTTCCTTCCATTTATAATTAAAATTCGGATTAAAACTTCTCACATTTAGAAATATTAGCAAACTAAGCAGCCCATGTAGCCTCAGGCCAGGGGTGTAAACCCCCGCCCCCTCCGCCGTGCGGGTGGAGCACGAGCTTTTGGGGCGCAAATGTCATGAGTCAATAATAGTAAAGGGCGCAGCAGATGAAAGTTGCAGGAGGCAGTTAGTTGTGCCACTGTCTGAAGCGACTCAAAGGTCGCGGGGTTCGAATCCCACCAGGGGCAGGGATATTTGTGATTTTTAACTTGCAGGTTCTTAACAATATAATCATGACGGGTTGAAGTAAAAGTTACTATAATGGCCCACACAAAATAAAATTTAGCAACGTTTTTAAAAATATTAATTTTCAGGCAGCTATGGCCTGAGAAGTCCGTCAGAGATCGAAGAGATAACTTACCTTAACGACAGCTTATATGGGGAATGGAAAGTAGCGGCCATAACCTTCCTTAGTGTGGCTACCATACTGTCATTAGCTTGATAAAACTGGGGCAAACCGTAGAAAGTCTACGCTAGTATGGTTGCAAATATGACACAAACCTGCGTGCCTCGCCAATACTTTCAGGTGTTTCTGACCATAGCCACTATAGTACGGGCCTAATGCTCTGGAAATCATCAAAATAAATAACTGATTCTGTAACACCAAGAATGTTTAGACATTATGCCTACCATTAAAGCAAACGTAAAACCAAGGAAGAATGAATAGTTAAAATTTCCTCCCATAAAGCATTCGAATACAGTTAAGATCAATATATAAGGTTTGAAAAATCAACAGGCATTCACATCTTGAAGAAGAGAACCAGTGGTGACCTACTGTAGAACAGACCATTTCTTCTTAAAAGGGATGAACAGAACGATAGTTGAAACCTCCAACAAAGTACGTTGTTGCTGCAAGTTTAAAAAGTGACATCCTCTAGTAAATGCCAACAAAGATAGTCGTCTTAGCTCAATGGCGAGAAGCTGTAGCTCAGTGGTAGGTTCGCGTTGAGTCGTGACCCAGTGAAGATGCAAACTTGTTTGTTCTCGATTTGAGGGACTTTTGTGTTGAGCTGCACTAAACAGCTTTGCATTTCAGAAGTTTTTCTGTTCTTTAGTGTGATTTTATATATTGATAGTTTTGTGCGGATTATAAATTAACATTATAATGTCTCGTGTTGTTCGAAAGAACACAGTGAAGTGTGAATTTAACAAGCAAACCAGGTATATACGACCATCAGCATTGGCTATTCACAAATGGGTGAATACTGTTCTACATGTGGAACCAGATCAATTGGATGGACTGTAAATAGACAATGAGGCCCTATTGTGTATATTTAAAATTTGTGTCAGTGGACAGTTATGATAATTTTTTCCGGTTCAATCCGTCAATATGTATCTATACTCATGACGATGGAACTACTAGTCAAGTGCTTGTTTCCCTTCAGATAATGGGACTACTTCGGTCCGTATGTTGAACTTACCATTGCACCTCGATAATAGTGCTCTTCAAAATGTTCTCAGTCAATATGGTTCTGTGAAAAAGATTGTTAATTTACAATGGGGTCAACATTTTGTTTCGCAGTTCAATGGGACACGTGTCGCATCGGTGCAAATTGTTCGCCCCATTCCCTCGCGTATTACTATAAACAGTCTTCGAGGTCAAGTTTATTATGATGGTCAGATTCCAAGTTACTTTTTTGACAGGACCGACGCACTCCATAGCAAATTGTGAGAATCGTAAAATGCGCCTTCAACGACATGTGTCAACGCCACCATCTCTCCCGCCCTTAAATGTGACATCTGCGGATGAGATCAGTTAGTTGACCGCATCACTCCAAGTTAACAAGAAAGAACGTGTCGTCCAGTTCCACAACAGCTTGACGAAAACCCCCCACTAACCAGTGAAATTGTACAAGATAGTGTCAATGGTGTATGGCCTACTATGAATGTTAATGTTCCCCCACGAAGTCTAACTTTGCAAAATAACGAAATTGCATCATCGTCCATACCTACTCATAATGGAACCTCTTCAGTTGCCACAGAAAATTCTGTGCAGCTTGAAATCGACGAGAAGAATGCCGGTCTGAACATTAGTGGCAGGGAGTTTCCCCCCTCCATTGAATCACACGAACATTCTTCTCGATCTCTGACAAATCAGACAAATCAGTTTATAGAAGAAAATACAGAGCATGATATGGAAATGGAAGAAGAAAATATTCCTGTATCCAATCTAGCTTCTCTCCTTTCTCCCAGCAAAGACGAATTAGTGAAAAGTGTTAGAAAACGGAAAGAGCGTAATGGATCCGAAAAGTGTGAGGATTACCTGAGACTACACAAAAGAAATAATCAGGGATGAATTTTTTATGTTAATTTTTTCTCTTCGTTACTTTTTATTTTCGCTTTTTCAGACGGATAGACAGATATCCCATGTTTTGGATATCTTTGAATATATTAGTGTCGGTCAGACGAAAATACGTCTTTTTTGTGTATATTGTTACGTACAACGAAAACGTAACGAAAAAGAAATCGATATGGTTTGCAGTTTTTCTTTTCTCTATGGAGACGAATAGACAGGTAGAATACGCTAGGAAGATTATTGCTCGGGCAATTCTGCATGGTAGCAGTTAGTACGAAACAATACAAAATTTTGTGTTATTCGAACAGACTAGACAATAGAGATGGATAACCCCCCTCTCTCTTTCTCTCTTTCTCTCTCTCTCTCTCTCTTGCTTCAGTGTGCACGTGATTTACAGTGCTCCTGGAATGGAGAACTAAAGTCTTGACGCCACATGCAGTTGGTTACCATAGCAACGGCGGAGGTCAAGTCTAAACAAACAGTAAGTTTGATAGCAGAAAGGTTGGTAGTAATAAGTTGTGGAAATAATAGCTTAATGTTTTACGAACTGTTGATTATTTCGGTAACGAGCGGAAATTGGTTGAAAGAGTAAAACATGCTGTGGAGTCCATACATGTACGTTTGCGTACATATGACCGAGATAAGATGCACATACAAGGGAAAGTGCAAGAAAGGACATATGAACAGTAAATGTAATACGTTAAGGTGAGTAGCTAATTTTTATTCCGGTAATTTATGTTTTTATGAAATACATACAAAAGTACTATTAACTTTCAAAATCTTGGTTTATGCTATATCTTGTACACTTTACCTACAACATCAATTTGCGCAGCCGTACATACGGTACAAGGATTTCGTTTTAGCACTCGTAATTATCTTCTTGAGTGTGTTCTTAATTATAACCGAATTAGCAACTTTAGTTTAAGCTTCTTCGACATAATTTTCACCTTCTTTTTAATCAAGTACTCAGCAGTCAACTATGAATTATCTTCATAATATCAGTGTATTCAAAATTGCGTTCAATGGCATTGCGAGAAATTGTTTACTTACGTAATTGGCTCCTTCCAATTCCTTTTCTAGTTTCATCCCTTTGTAAACAGAAATAAAAACAACACGTATCTCTGTTATTGTAATCATGACAATCAGGCACAAAGCACAAAACAACGAGTTGTTGAATATCGAACACTACAAACCTATTGCTAAACACACGTTTGTTTAGACTGTAACATGGCGGGTTACCATGGCGACCTTCATTTCTGAAGTAAGACTTTGGTCCTCCATTGCTAACTTACGCATCTAAAGAAAAGTGACTTTCTTCTTACGTGCTGTTTTCTGTGTTCCCTAACATGTTGTCTTGGGCACTGGAATGAAGTGTTCGTGATTGTTTATTTTTTCAACTGCTTTATTGATATATACCTTACTACACGTATAGCGACAATCAATATCAGTGGAATTTTCTCTGATTTTAAGATTAGCTAGTTAAAACAATTTCTGTATAAATTTGATATTCAAATATTGTTTATCCAAGAATTATGCACAACACAGTTAGACTCGGTTTATGACTATGATGCTATAACTAATATTGGAATAGATAAGCGTGATTGTGGCATTTTATTTGAACGTGGTATTCATTACACCGAAAACCTATACTTAGTAACTGGCAGAGTCATCAGTTTTTTTAGCCACAACACCTTATTTACAAAATGTTTACTCACCAAGTGTTTTTTGTAACCGGCGAGAACGTGACATTTTATATAACACGTAGATCGTACCTTTGTTTTCCCAGGCTAATAGAATAATATTTGTTGTTTTTTTTAACGCTGTGTTGCTGGCTTGTGATACAACAGACTATTTTATACCATGTACATTGTACTACTTTACAAACCTTGGTTGACAGTTAATTAATGTCTAGGTTGCCAAATGTAATGACGTTATTTTACATATAAAACAAGTACAATGCAGTCAAGATTGGATCGCTTCTACTGCAGTTCTGATCTTATATCACAAGTATATGTAGCAGCTGAATATAGCGATCAAATCTATGTAATTATGAATATTTATTTACAAGGGGCCGATTTCGGAACAGACGGTACTTGAGACTGAGTGAGAGATTCGAACTTCAGTCGTTAACGAAGCTTTGATTTGTATTCCTGACCGTTCGTTAACGTTTATGGAGTCTTCGTTTTGGTCGTTAGGTAGGAAGGGAGAGAGTTGATTATTCGTTCACGGAAACAAGATGGCGGCAGAGTATTAATCGATGCTTGTAAAAGATCTTGAAGTATAAACATTGAGTAAAAAATAAAATGCCCCCTCAAGAGGACAAAGGGTGAAAGAAATACAAGGGTCGTAAGTAACTGTTAATTAACTATAAATTTCTTTTAATTTTCTGGATAGTTATAATTGTGGTTGTAATATTACAGGGGACACCTAAAACATACTTTCACGAGAGGACCTTTCTTCAGTATATATCGGGCAATCTTTTTGAAACAGGCATGTTACCTAGAACTACCCTTTCTCAGCTCGTAATACCCTCACTGGTAATTCTTTATATTTGTTAACTACATACGAAGATTATTTCGCATATAACATACCTCCAAAATGAATTTATGGCCGTATTCATAGAATTGAATACAAACGTGACGTGATTACATAATTTTTTATGCTCACACGATAATTATTTAAGTACATTTGTCACATTATATAAACTATAATTTTACAAGAAATGTGTCAGCTCTAGATTAGATAAGTTTTGCCAATGAACTCACAGTCATGAGTACGTTTTCTTAATTAGCATATAAATACATTAGGGCCGCAAGGTAATGTCCCTACTAATCAAGATGATATAATGTGGATACGTATGCCAATGAACTATTGTATACCAATGGAACTATTTGTGTTCTCATGTACCACATCAATTAACGAATGAAGTTAAGGCTCAGTTGTTACAACCAGTTACTACTAATGAAATTTTGAACACTTTAAAATCTTGTAACAAAAACAGTTGTCCTAGCAAGGATGGTTTAAGCTATATGATTTTTACGCTATGGGATATCATTAGTGATGAATTTACGCAAATAGTGATTGAAATTATAACACAAGATAATGTGTTACAAACTGATAGCATAATGATTCTTATGCCTAACTAGCTAACTCTATGGTTAATGGAACTCGTAAGTTCATCGCCGCAGTAACAAACGTTGGATTTTATCCTGAGCAACATCAAGCCAGTTTTCATCACTAACACCTTCTTCTCAAAGATCTCTTCTAATACTGTCCTTCCAACGACGTCTCGGTCTTCCCAATGGTCTCCTTCCATCCGCCCTTCCAACCAGAATATAATATAATATTCGTTTTCCCCCATCCGCCCCTACATGGCCTGCCCACCTTAGACATCGTGATTTCATTATTTTTACATCTGTTGAATCGTACAGTTCGTGGAGTTCTTCATTATGCAGTCTCCTCCATTCTCCAATCATCTCGGCCCGAATATCTTTCTCAAAATCTTATTTTCAAACACACGTAATTTATGTTCATCTGCCTTTGTCGTACTCCAACTTTCGCAACCATAAAGAATTATCGGCAGAATAACCGTTCTGTATATTTTCAATTTTAACTTTCTCCATATTAACCGCGAAGTTAGAAGCTTCTGGAGTGAATAGAAACATGCATTGCCCGATACTAAACGACTTTTTTATTTCTTCCGTCACCTCATTTTTGCTTGTTACGTATGCTCCCAAGTATTTAGATTTGTTTACTTTCTCTATTACCTCATCTCTAATTTCTATATTTTTATATCCTTTATTCCTTTTGTTTCGGCTTGTTATCATGTATTTTGTTTTATCTATGTTTACCTGTAGACCTTTCTCATCAGTCATCACACACTTCTACTAAGACATCGGAGTTGCTTTGTAGTGCATATATATCGTCCCCTATTAAATCTATATCATCCGCGTATACAAACAGTTGATTCAAACCATTCAATGATAGTCCCTTTTTGTCCCCTTTAATTTTTAAAATCGCATATTCTAACGCAAAGTTAAACAGTAGTGGTGATAAGGCATCGCCTTGTTTCAATCCGTTGCGAATCCTGAAACTATGTGACAGATGGTTACCTATCCGTACTCTGCTTATGGGGTCGCTGAGACACATCTTCACTAGTTGAACCAATTTTTTCGGAATTACAAATCGTATCAGTATACTGTCTGTGTAACTTTTTCCTTCTGATAGAATCATATGCTTTCTTAAAATCAATGAATAGCTGATGAACCGTCCCATTGTATTCCCTTTTCTTCTCCAAAATTTATCTCAGGTGAAAATCTGGTCCAACATGGATCTATTTCTTCTAAATCCACATTGATCTCCAATTGTTTCATCTACGTATACACTTAGGCGTGTTAACAGAATATAACTTAATATCTTGTAACAGGTTGGAAGTATCGAAATTCCGCGTTAAAATGATTCTTACACCTAAAAAGAATAATTGTTTAGTATATGTCGTTCTATCTCGTTACTGAATACTGATGTTAAGATCATATCCAAAATTAATGCTAATAGGCTTCAGCCCTACGTTGAGTACTTGGTTGATTCTATGCAAGTTGCACTGTCTAAACAATACAACATTTATTATGCATTAAATAGTATTAGAGAGTTGATCTGTTATTTTCGCTTCAAGCGAAAACTTCTAACATGTCTGTTTTATTTGGATTTTGCTTCTGCATTTGACCACGTAGATCACGAATATTTATATGAATTGCTTCAGTGCATGAACTTTGATCAGAGACTGATTCAACTTGTACAAACATTATATTGTAATGCAAAATCTGAAGTTTTTATTAATGGATATTTATCTCACTCATTTGCCGTACGACGGGCAGTCCGTCAGGGTTGTGCCTTATCAATTATGTTATTTGCACAAAGTATGACACAACTTTAAATAGCTTCAGACAACCTCAGTTACACGATTTACAAAATTTGAATGTCTTTGCTTATGCAGATGATGTTAGTGTGAGTTGCACAACTGCCCAACATATTAAATGAATTTATGAGACAATACAACGTTATTGCACTGCAAGTGGTGCCCAGATAAACTTTAAGAAATCAAAAAGTTTCCTTTTTAACAATTGGAATGCTTTGGTACTAGATCCCAGATATTTACCTTATGAATCAGTTGAAAAGATGAAAATCTTGGGCATTAATTTTTCTGAGATGAAGAGACAGAGGCTGCAGCTATATAGAAACTCTTTACTTCCCAAATCAGAACACAATGTATGAAACATAAAAACAAGACTTAACATTAGTGCAACGCATTTTGTATGTGAACACTTACATTTGTAGTAAATTGTGGTATGTGAGCCAGATTTTACCTTTATCTGCTAAATATGCAAAGAAAATACAGTGAGTAATTGATTGGTTCCTCTGGGAAGGACATTTGTTTCATGTGTCGAGATCAGTGCTGCATTTACCATACGGTGGTTTACAATTAATTGATGTTTAATTAAAGAGTTTAGTGTTGTTTTTAAGCCGTAACTTCAAACTATATCGTCTACAAACATCTCACACCTGTCAGTGGCTTAATTGCTGAACAGGCGGTCTCCCAGTTCATAACCCTACTAATGTTAATTATTTGAAATTTTGTGGTGTGGTTAAATGTGCCTTGATCACAGAACGGAGTTATATACTACTTATGGACCAACAAATCTATTTTGAACCAAAACAGTTCTATTCTAGTCTCAGACAAAATGTATATGGATTGACAATTCCACGTGTGGTGCAAAAATTTGCTGACCATGACTAGAATAACATATGGGTTAACATACATAAAAATTGGCTACCACAGCATATTCGTAGTTTAAGGTACGAAGTTCTCCATAACATAATACCAACTCAAGAACATGTATAAGATTTAGCGCAGTACAACAGAACTATGCATACAATACAACAAACTGGATTCTCTGAGACATAGGTTAACATAAAGTTGCGTCCTTTCGATAATTTGGAATATCGTACAAAGGATGTTAGGCTTAATATGTAGTGCACCACGACAGATTTTCATTAGTGATATGTTTCTTCTACCAGACTTCAATTTATATCCCAGAACGAAGAATAATGCTGTAATTTGGATAACTGCAAACACATTGCAATATGTATTTGTTGCGCCCAAAAGTTGATATCGGCAGAAGACTATATGGACTTCCTGAAGCGTACTTGTTGGAAGTTAGGTACGTCTGCTATTCAGCGCCGGTTATTTGCTAACTTCCTGAAAGTAATTGACGAAGTGTGATTATTAATACTCTCAAAGTTTATAAAACGCATGCTAATTAATTACGAGCTATTATCTTGTACATTTCCTGCCCCTTGTTTCAATGTCTACACTGTATGATTTTATTTTGTGAGACATAAGTTTTTTTGTATCATGAATAGGCAATACAAGTTTGTAAAAAAAAGTGGTAGCGCGTTGGCGTGGCATTCAGGTCGTGGGTTCGATTCCAGCAGCCGATCATTCTGACAGGTTTTCCCAGGTTTTTCCTCAAACACACCACGCAAATGCCGTTATGGCGTCTTCAACATAAGCCCTGCCCGATACCTTTCCGAATCCTTTCCCCCTCCCCTATACCGGCCTGAGCCTTAGATGCCTAAAGGCCTTACATAACATTCAAATTTAAATTCGTCTTAGCTCATGATAATCAAAATGAGATATTTAAAAGATGTTTCAGTGTACATACTATTAACTTGATACTATTTGTTGAATTACGCAGGCTTTATTGTGAATTTAGAACAATATATGATTGAAGACAGATCTTTTGGGAAGACGTTATAAGATAAATAATTGGTAGTAAACCTGAACTTATGATCCAGTATTATATTATATTTTATTATTCATGTTAATTATTCAGCCACTAATAACCTTGTTTACTCTTTGGTGCAAAACCAGGTAAATGTAGTTAAATAATTGCTTATAATAGTTATAGTCACTTTTCAATTCCTTCTCTTATATAGCACCAACAGGCTATAGAAATGAATGAAAACATTTAGGGGCTACGATGATATCCGCCGTGCTGTTTCCTCAAATGCTGAAGTAGAACAAATAACTCAGACTATAATAAATTATGGTAAAGAGTCAGGAATTGTTTTAAATCAAAACAAATCTAAGATAATGGTACTGCAACCCAAATATGAATATTTATATTCGGAAGCAGGGTTGACAGTGAATAAGCTCAAAATACTTGGTATAGAATTCTACCGTATTATAGCAGAAACTATTAAAAAATGCGCAAAGATTAATAGGACAATTAAATCATGATTTAAGCAAATACTAAAATTGTTTTGATCTGTTAATATCCCTAACTAGCTTTCTTAATACATATATCATAAGCAAATTGATACATTGCATACAATTGTTTCCATTATCCATTTTAGCGACCGACCAATTTAATCAATTTACAGGTTACTTTCTGTGCAGATGGCATGCATTAAGAAAGCCACGAACAAATTTATATATGCCAATCAAATATTGAGGTTTAATTTTAAAACATATACACCTACAAGGCGTTGCCTTAGGATTACAGAGATCGTTCAGTGATAAATGTCACGAGACTCCTTCCTTTACCCAGCAAACTCTAATGAGTGTGGTACCTGATATATCTACGCAGCTCCCAATTAAATATTCAACATTGGAGCATGAGAATACCTTACCTATTAGATACCTTTATAGAAATTAATTACGCACTGACTGCTAAAATTAATATAGAGGAAATGTCAGTTAAACAGCTTTATAAATATTTATTAGACATAAACCATATAATAAACTCTGTAGTCCAGTATTCGAATGACCAGGTACAATGGCCCATAGTATGGAATAACTTAAAGACTTATTAATACAGCCCCAATTACATAACATGCATTACCAAATTATTTATAAGATATTAGACACTATATAGATATCTTATATGAAAAAAAAACAAATAATTCAGTGCCAGTCATGCTACCAATGCAATGTAACAAATGGATTCTATTTGGCATCGATTGACAGCCTGTATTAATGGAAATTCAATTTGGAATTTATATATTAAAATAATTGAAAGAATTACGCGTGACCAATATAAACTCAAACACTAAGAAAATTATATTAGGTTCCTTGAGTTGAACTATTTCCCCCCATCTCGTCGACGCTTTATGATGTGGTTTACCAGCCAAACTTTGCATATGTTGTTAACGGAACAAACAAAAATGGATACTACCGAATATATTTATACAGATTCACTTATGCCTTGCCAACATTCCCTTCGATACAGGAAACAAACTTTATGCCAACTATATACGGGTCGTATATTGATTATAAGCAGTGTTTTTATCATTTAAAAATTATTTCACGTATAAAGGATAATCTAACGTCTTGACAGGAGAGAACCTAGGTTGATAAGCTAATTTCTATTAGTTTGTACGATTTAATTATTGCCAATCAATACACAGGACAAGTAAAAGCGAGATGAACTTGTCTTATCGTTTAGACTTTTTTATCAATCTTTTCTTGTTACATATTGTATTGATAATCATTTTATATTATTTTGCATCTATTCAATCAAACAAGTGGTAGAGCGTTGGCGTAGCATTCGGGAGGTCGTGCATTCGATTCCAGCAGCCGATCATTCTCACAGATATTCTCAGTTTTTCCTCATACACACCACGCAAATGCCTGAATGACACCTTCAACATAGGCCCTGGCCGACACCTTTCCGAAACCTTTCCCCTCCCATATCCTGGTCTGAGCCTTAGATGCCTAAAGGCCATACATAAAATCCAAATTCAAATTTGTCTTAGTTCAAGATAATCAAAATAAGATATTTAAAGATGTTTCAGTGTACACACTATTAACTTGATACTACTTTTTGAATTACGCAGGCTTTATTGTGAATTTAGAACAACATATGATTGAAGACAGATCTTTTGGGAAGACGTTATAAGATAAAGTTTTATTTTTTATTTAATTTATTTATTTGTTTTCAAGGCCTGTGGGCCATAATACAATTCTACAAAATTGTGACAAGTACTGAAACTTTCTACAGGGTATACTTTTTAAATATAAACACATGGAGATACTATTAGTGCTAACAATGCATTTTTTTTTATTTTCTAATGGTTGACTAGAGGATGAATTATTGTTATCAACCCTTTTTAAAGCTTCTTCTCGCAAGGAGAAGAAAACCTATAGAAATCTGGCAAGGTCTATTAACTTCTGTATGCCGGTTTCATTTAGTATTTCGTCTAATTCCATGTTTTTCTCGTGTATGCTATCCCCTTCCCACCAACAACCGCGTTGTTCATGTAGTTTCTTACAAGCAAATAGAATATGTTTTTCATTTTTTATTTCTTCACACAGACTGCACACAAATAGTTCTCGGATTCATATTTCATGCTTTTCTATTTATACACGCCCATGCCAAATACTGCCATGGCGCGTCTTTGTCCCCTTCCTAACTCAAGATATTTTTCTGCCCCAGCCTTTGCTTTGATTTTCACGTACGTTTCCAAAGACCGTTCAGTTACGCAATCATTTTTTTAGATTTTTAACTGTGGTCGATACTATTTTTTGTTGAATGACTTTAAATATGTCTTTTGACTTTCCGTTTCTTGCCTCCAGCAAGTCGGGCATATTTATTTATCGCAAGAGTCCCAGTACTCCTGTGATCCACGAGTTAGTACTACTCTGTTACATTTGGTAATCAAGACATAGTTTTTGAATTTCCCTCCCATTTTTTATTTCGCACAAATTCAGCCAATGTTTTAAAACCCGCATTTTTGTAAATTAGCTTATGGGAAACCTCTCTGTTTCTATCAAGACCGCACTATTAGGTGCGGATTACGCTACCCTCAATATTTGTTTTATGAACTTTGTTTCTGCTTTACTAATTACATTAGCAACACAGCTGGTGCCCCAGACTTAAACCCTTATAGAAGTATTGGTTACAGTAATGTACTGAAGGTACGTGTTGCCAATTTAAACGGAATGTTGTAGTGTCTGTTCAAGGCTTTGAGTGCTGCGTACAATCCTTTTTCAGTTATAGTTGCCACTCTTCTCTGATGGTGGATCCAACTCTCATTATATGATAAAATCACTCCCAAGTATTTAAAAGTTTTAACGATTTCTAGTTTCCTCCCCTGATATAACCATCGCTTGTCTTTTGCCAATTTGAGTCCCTTTTGAATACGACTTCCTTGGGTTTACTCAAATTTTAGTTTGCATTCTATGCAGTACGTTTCTAGTGCATTTAATGCTCTCTGTAGACCGATTACTGTTTGTGACAAGATTGACAAATCGTCCGTATACAACAGTACTGCGATTGGTGTTTGCCCTACGTGAGGGGCGTGACTATCGATTTCGTGTAGCACTTCCACTACGTCATTGATAAATAAATTAAAAGTATGAGAGAAAGTTGGCACCCCTGTCTTAAGCCTGTATAAGATGGTATTGGCTCAGATACGTTGTTTTGCCCGCTTCTTATACACAAATCAACCCGGGTTTATATTTTTTCGAGTCTTTGGAGTGTTTGTAGCGACATCCCGTATGTTCTTAGTTTATGCAGTAAGATATTTCTGCTTATGGTGTCAAAAGCCTTCTCAAAATCCACAAAGCAGCTAAACAATCTGCCTCTTTTCTGTGTTAATGCCTTGTCAATTAAAGTGCGCAACACCATTATATTATCCGTGGTGCTGTAGCCTTTCCGGAACCCTACTTGAAGTGGAGATACTCGATTGTGATAGTGTGCTCATTGTTCTATCTATTTTCGTGTAAATTTTGCCTATAACTGGTAACAGTGTTATTCCTCTGTAATTGTTTCGATTCAGAGCATTACCTTCCTTTTCATACAGTGGAACAATTAGATCCCTGCCCCATAAATCAGGTATGTCCACTCCCTGTAATAGTTTGTTAAACATTGCGGCTATCGAGTTCATGAATTTTTCATTATGCATTCAGTGTTTAAAGAATTCTACCACAATGCTGTCTATCCCTGCTGCTTTATTATTTTTCATAACTTTTGTGGCTAGCTTTATTTCCTGGATTGATATTTCGTTGTCGAGAATGGGATCAGTATTTGACAAGTAAACTGGAATTGACTGTGAAGTTTCCCATGTATCCCTACTACCAAGAATTTGTCCAAAATGTTCCGCGCAGGCATATGTAAGAATGTCTTGTTTCAGTGTTCCCTGGATATTTATTCCGCGAATCATGCGCCATACTTCCTTATAGTCGTTTTCATTTAAATTTGTTTTTAAGCTCTGGAACCTCAACTCGTTCCATTCTTTCTTATTGTTTTTCCATACCTCTTTGTACCGGTTACGCTTTCTTAAATATTCTGTTAAAAATCCAGATCCCCCTAACTCGTTTGAATGTACTTAGTGCTGAAGTTGCTTCTAGGCGTGTAGTGAGGCAATCGGATTTTTATTCTTGATTGCGTTTGTGTTGTCGATCTTCATGATTACCCAACTAAATATAGTAATTTATTTAAAATTGAATTTGCAGACTCAATATCTCTGTTGTTTACATATATATTGATACCTATTAAATATAGATCTGTTAAAGGATTATCAAGATTTTCTTTGAACTTTTTTTTCTTTCTTTATCTTTCTGCTATTTGTATTTCGCGATGTTTTGAGTTTTCTCCGTATCTGGTTGTGTGAGTGTAGTTATTTCGTTTGTAACACTGTGTGCTTTTTGTCTGTGCTAACTAATTAAACAGTTATAGTCTGATGCTTAGAATCAATCAGATCATCCACTGAAAAGTGTACAATACAATCGTATGTGTGCAACGCACACACACAATAGTCTATCGTACTACATCCCTGATCACTCAGGTATGTGAATTTGCCTTGCTTATCATCCTCTACCCTACCATTCAGAATTACAAAATTACAGGCGTTACAGAGATTAATAATTTCCCCCCATTATTATTAACTATTATATCTTGATTGCTTCTCACTGGTAGTGATGCAAAATTAGTCAGTCCCAATCTGTCGTATTTGTCTTTTTCAATATTAGCTCCCTCATCTAATTCCCCAGACCTGCGTTGAAATCACCCACCTTTATTATATCTCTATTTCCCTCCTCTTCTAATTCCGAGATGCTTGCTTCTAACTCGTCAAAGAAATGTTCATTCACAAATTTTGAATTTTGTGGGTGTTTATATATAATTCCTAACATTAGATTAAAAGGGTGGGATAATTTTATCCACATTGCATCTGAACACTGTGCCAATACAACTAACATTTTTAATTAAGTCCTTAATAAAAACTGTAAATTCCGACACCGCACGGCTATATTTATTTGCCTTCCGCTTTGTTTTATGATATACTGTATAGCTTGCTAACAGAAAGTCACTGTATTTGGTTTCCGACGTTTTAATACACGCAAAAATGTGAAACTGTCATATAACGAACAAAGTTTTTCTTTTGCATTTTCCTGCTAACCCTTCCACATTTAGACAACATATCTTCAATGTCTTTGACCTCGTATTATCTCTGATACAGTATTTTTCACTCACCTGCTACCGATTTCGGGGGGGGAAGGGAGCTACTGCTGCTTTGCTGCGTCGTACTCCCACTTCCCTTGAGGCAATAAACATGAATTTATGATCCAGTATTATATAATATTTTACTATTCATGTTAATTATTCAGCCGCTAATGACTTGTTTAACTCTTTGGTGCAAAATCAGAGAAATGTAGTTAAATAATTGCTTATAATAGTTAAAGGTAGTTTTTGATTCCTTCTCTTGTATAGCACCAAAAGTTATAGAAATGAATGAAAACATTTACTTTTTATATCCTAGTCAATATACTGTTTTAATCAGTGCCAAGCTTTACTTTTGCATTTTCCGAGGAAATGCCAATCTGAACTTTTGATTTAAGTACCAATGCTCTTAAATCGAGTGCTTCTGTAAACGCATATGAAATTATGAAAAAAAAGGTATTGTTCTTTGTATTGTGTGACAAATTAAAGTTTTATCTTCAACAAATTTAGTGATTTCTCGGATTTTGGAAACTATTAAAATGTTGCACATTGACTGGTGAAACTGTTGATGCAATACATTTTGATTTTGCAAAAGCATTTGATAAGCTTGACCATGGTATCTTAATGGAAATAATAGCTACATTTGTAATATCTAATGATTTATTGAAATTGATATTATCATATTTAAATAACAGGGAACAATTTATGACATATAAATGCGAAAATTCATATATTTATAAGGTTAAATCTGGAGTACCACAAGGCTCAAAATTGGGACCTTTACTTTTCTTAATACTTATTAATGATTTGCCAAAGAGAGTTAAATCTGCACAACGTATGTTGTTTGCTGATGATTTGAAATTATATAAAGAAATAATTACTGAACAAGACAAAGTATTGCTACAAATGGACATAGATAGCTGCTATGATTGGAGTAAAGAGAATAAGTTATATTTTAACTTAAACAAGTGTTGTACGATTACTTATTCTAGAAAAGAG